>LBNU01018810.1:52220-64686 GCA_014162995.1 Artemisia annua
AAAACTATATTCATACAAACAAGGATTGACAACCTTTGTTAATAAACAAGTTCTACTATAAATAAACAAATCCCTTGGGACGATCTCGACTTACCCACCTTTATTACACCGGACGAGTATACTTGCTCGTATGTGCTAAAGAATTAATCGGATAAATCGTGTTTATAAATTTTAAAACTTGCACTAACAAACAGGCACATCAGTATAAATGGTAAATTTTGAAAACTTATAACTCCAAGGGTCATTTCTGCCATTTTCTCAAAATATAGAAGTATAGGGACTAATTGTGTCAAGTTTAGATAGTTAAAAATATAAATAATATAAGTATTATAAGTCTAGGGTAGATTTTGAAAATATATTAAACTATAAGTGTATAAAGTAAAAGTATTTAAAGTTAGAAGCATAACACAATACTAGGGAGCTTCATGTGAGGGGTATCATGTGGATATTTCATTTTGACGAGTTTGCTGGGTTTACGATTTAAAGTGCTCTGGCTCCTCAAACGATTATTGCATATACTTCTGAATTATGATGGCCCGAACGGTGTTATGTTATAACTAAACTCTAAATAATTACATGACTCAATAGTAAGGAGCTTCATGTGAGGAGTATTAACTACTGAATTATGATGGCCCGAACGGTATTATGTTGATAACATAATACAATAGTAGGGAGCTTCATGTGAGGAGTCTTATACTTCTGGATTATGATGGCCTGAACGGTGTTATGTTATAACTAAAACACTAAAAACCCTAAGAATGATTACTTAAGAAACTTGAAAAAAACAACTAGAGCTTGACATACATCAATACCTACAATACCACCAGGATACGTGAGTAAGGCAGTCTAGTTTCCGAGTCACTTTTTACATCAATAAGATTTCCCTAAGCCCAGGTGAGTTTTCATAGCCTCACACTCTTTTTCCGTGAGTTTTCATAGCCTCACACTCTTTTTCCATGAGTTTTCATAGCCTCACTTTTAAATGCTTTACAAACCCTGTGAGGGGGATACATGCTACTTGCTTTAAACCGAATACAAGTCTTTTTCTTTAGTTGTTGCACGAGTAAACTATCTGCCAACATTACATAACTAAAATTCATGAATCTAATCATTTGGGATATTTTACAATGGGAAAATAAAATGGAGCACCTAACAACGCATCTTCACAGACCAAGAACTACGAATGAACGCGAACATAGTTGATAGATCTATTGGAGTTTGACAACTCCCGTTGATACTACCTCTCACTGGAGGGTACCAATAAGTACTATATTTGAACCCTCTCTGAAGGATTAACTTTGGCAAAGTTATCCTTCCCGTCCCCTCATGGTTGGTCTGCAGACCCCATGACCCGGACTGTTAACGTGTGGTTCATGAGCTTAGTGCAACATACCCCACTCTTGATAATTGTCTATGCATTGCAGTTATCACACACACTACATTTTCCTTGAAGGGTGTAACAACTGAACCCTGTGGAACTTGTATTCACTATCACTTAAACCTATGACTCTCACTCAACACCTAGTGTTGACTCTTTAAGCATGTATCCTAGGTATATCACTACAACGGAGCTATGGCAGGAGGAGGCACTGAACTTGGAGGACTTTCAAACCGGTTATCATTCAAACCTTACATTTCACTTAGACTTTGGGACCTTATCAATAGTAAAAGTATNGTAACAACTGAACCCTGTGGAACTTGTATTCACTATCACTTAAACCTATGACTCTCACTCAACACCTAGTGTTGACTCTTTAAGCATGTATCCTAGGTATATCACTACAACGGAGCTATGGCAGGAGGAGGCACTGAACTTGGAGGACTTTCAAACCGGTTATCATTCAAACCTTACATTTCACTTAGACTTTGGGACCTTATCAATAGTAAAAGTATATCTTTTACTATAAAAACTTTGATAATTAAATGAATGATAACTAAATTTCTAAAAATGTCTCTTTTCGAGTCGTTTTCTATTACTGTAACTGTGATTCCATGAAGTAATACCCCAACCCTAAATCCGCTGCGAACCGTGAAAATGGGGGTGTTACAGATTGGTATCAGAGCGTCAGTTGCAGAGAACAAGGTCAAAACCTAAAGTACAACTATTTTTCATAAACCCGAGAAAGTCCTCAGTGCCCCTGCCATCCTCCGTAACAATACATGCTAAGGTTAGTATAGTAATTACCTGCTTAACTGCTAAATGATTTACAGTATTTTTACTATTATATAGTTATGTCTACTCCCCGCTATTCTACCCCTGTCTCATCTAGTTTACATCCGGAGAATGCTCTTTCCTCTCCGAATGTACTAGATTATCCCTCTAAACCATATTTTCCCGATTCCTTAGAAGACTCTAGGAATAATATAGATACACCATCACCCTTAGGTTTTACACCTTTCATAGATAACCCACACTTAAAACACTAGAGATTTCTATGCTAAGGCATCACCTATTACTCCCCCAAATCCTATTTTACATCTACCATTTCCCTCCCCTAGATTTGAACCACATGGGTTCTTTCTTCCTAGAGAACNACAGTATTTTTACTATTATATAGTTATGTCTACTCCCCGCTATTCTACCCCTGTCTCATCTAGTTTACATCCGGAGAATGCTCTTTCCTCTCCGAATGTACTAGATTATCCCTCTAAACCATATTTTCCCGATTCCTTAGAAGACTCTAGGAATAATATAGATACACCATCACCCTTAGGTTTTACACCTTTCATAGATAACCCACACTTAAAACACTAGAGATTTCTATGCTAAGGCATCACCTATTACTCCCCCAAATCCTATTTTACATCTACCATTTCCCTCCCCTAGATTTGAACCACATGGGTTCTTTCTTCCTAGAGAACCATATAACCCTATCCCTGCCTATACCCCTAGATATGAACCTAGACAACCCTATACTTTAGCACCTACACCTTACTTAGTAAACCCTCCCATTTCATCTTTGAAAGTTGAAATTGAGGAAAATCCCACTAGGACAACTTTAGAAAATCAGGAAGATCAGGTAGAGGATATTTTAAATAACTTAGATGAAATTTTCCTTGACCTTCTTGAGAAGATAGAAGAAGGTCATGATAATAACAACATAGGCTTTCGACCTGATTATAGTAGTTTAAGAAATACCCTACAACAAACCCGTTTTAAGGTTGCTAAATTACAGAAAAATCAAATGAGACACCACCATAAGATAGCTTTTGCCCGTTTTAGGATTTGTACTTTAGAAAAGATGATTGATGATGATGAGGAATGTCATCAATAAAATCTAGGAAACATCACAAACTGATGCGTGGATTGCGTCTACGCAAAATGTTTTACCTCTCAAGGGATCTTGAGAAGCTTGCAATCCCCACCAGGCAGTGTACCCACTGGTACAAAAAGTTGTATTGGTAACGCCAAAAATGTGTGACGATATGCATATAGTCACACACGTTTTTTTTCATTGTGTGTCACCAAAGGTCCCGCCACCGTAGGTGGCATATGGTCACATTGTTGAGTTCGTGGCCTTTTCCATCTAAAAAGAGTAACCAAAACTCCGAATATGTGTGACAAATTAGGCACAAGTTTTGTTGGATTAGTCATAATCAGTGACCGTAAACACTTATAGTCACACGAATGTTTTTTGAGAGTAACTATTGTTCGTCCTTTGGCCATACTAATATATAATATATGTGACATTTGAGATGATTTATTCTATTAAATGTGTATTTTGTGTGACTATTTCCCGTCCTGTGACCACATGAATATTTAATAAATGTGACGTTTGTGATGATTTAGTCACACAACGGGTGTTGTTTTTTGGAGTTAGTCACATACAATTAAGGAAACAGTGGCCAAAAGTGTTAATAAGTGTAACCATATGCTGTTTAAAGTGAAGAAATGTGTATTTTGTGTGACTATTGATCATCCAATGGCCACGTGAATTTTATGTTTGTGTGGCCTTTTGTAATATTAGTCACACAATGCATGTTTGTTTTGGGTATATAGTCACATACAATTAAGCAAACAGTGGCCAAAAGTGTTAATAAATGTGACCATATGCTGTTTAAAGTGAAGAAATGTGTATTTTGTATGACTATTGATCATCCAATGGCCACGTGAATTTTAAGTTTGTGTGGCCTTTTGTAATATTTAGTCACACAATGCATGTTTGTTTTGGGTATATAGTCACATACAATTAAGCAAACAGTGGCCAAAAGTGTTAATAAGCGTGACCATATGCAGTTTAAAATGAAGAAATGTGTATTTTGTGTGACTATTGATCATCCAATGGCCACATGAATTTTATGTTTGTGTGGCCTTTTGTAATATTTAGTCACACAACGAATAAAGCAAATAGTGACCAAAACTGTTAATAAGTGTGACTATATACATCTTTTAGTCACATTTAAGAAATAAATATATATCAAAACAAATTCAAATATATTTCAAAACAAATTCAAATACAATAAAATTGTAAATATAAAATTCGTATATAACTCTACTAGTCACATGACCCGTCCGATGGACGGGCTAGCGTCATAAAAATTGGATAATATTGTTACATATGAGGTTCATACTTATGAGCATCCATACTTATGAGATTGTTATAAGGCTAATAAATTTGAATGTGATTGAAATTAAGCAATCTTAATTATAAACTGTCAAAATTTCCCTACAACACCACTCAGAGTCGATAGCTACATGCAAATTTTATCAAGTTAAAGTTGAAATTAGATTTCTACATAGTTTTGGCTCACTTTATTTAGCTTCTTGGGCTGGCTTCATGTCTCTTTTCTTCTTGGCTTTGCTATGTATTATGTATTTCTTTGCTTTCCTTCCTTTATTGCTTGCTAAGTTGCTATGCTTTTTGACTCACTTTTTTGAATCTTTAATATTAGATCACCTGAATACATGACAAACACTTAAATAATGAAAACTGAATCAAATAAAAATAACAATACCTCTTTCTTGTGCATTCTTTTTCGAAGCAAGTGTAGAGGGTGTTTGGGACTATGGACCTGCAATGACAAACCAAATTTTTAGTCAGTTAGATCTTATGTAACTTTTAATTAGTTAAGGACCATCTTAAAGTGAGATATCGAGCATTATGCAGTTAGCACAAGTCTTATCATGTCCATTTACTGTGAAGTAGGAATCACCTAGGAATAAGTCACATTCACATCATTCTATAATTGTTTTGGCAACCAAGGAGAATGTAGCACCCTGGCTAAATATAAATTATTGGTATCATATATAGTATTTGGTTTTCAGTGTCTTAACATCATGGTTTTTCATGATTGAAGTTTTTGTACATCTTTTACTTGAGCACGACATAGTAGTAGTAGTCTATGGATCCATTTTACACTGACAACTATAGTAGTAGTAGTCTCTTGCTACTGTCCAGGTTGACTATTTTTTTCTGGAAACAATGGTTTCAGTCTAATCCATGGGGGGTCTGAGCCCACCGCCACATAGACACAAACTACGTAAAGCCCTCCCCTTTTGGGAAGGTTGGTGTGGCCACGTCATGGATTGTTAAACAATCTAAAATGCTCAATTCTTATAAGTGCAACCAACCAAATATATAGATTATTTTCATTCAACTGGTTTCTTTTCTATGACTCCCCTTCCACCAGTGTTCGATATACTTTTTGAGTGTTTACCTACAATAGTTTGCTAATGCTGAAGAAGTTAGAACTTAACAGTCATTAAGGAATGAGCTGTAAATTATTTTTTAAATAACATTTTTGAAGGAGTTTAAGTGAAATGTGTAGAAAGTGAGAAATTAACAGAGTCACTGGAAAAACAAATGTGGTTATGAAATGTGCAGCAACATCTTTTTAACATAACTTTCCACTTTGTAAACATAGAGTAATAATAATCAGATAATGAATTTAAAAAGCACCTATGAAACTTATTATTTCACCCCTAAAAAAAGATAATTAGTTTGGCTCCATAACGCCAATATTGATTATATAAATTCAAATTTTATAATCAACCCAAACACCCCTTTAAAGTAACTGCTATAAATATGATTAAAAAAAGATCTGTTTTAATAGAAAGGTGACCTGTAAGGGTGGGCATTATTTGATGGCAACCCCGGTTCACTGACAACCTTGCTTTTTGAACAGCTCTTTTCGGGTCTCTATTTCTATCCACGGGTCTTGTAAAAATAGAGCCTATTGAACGTTTTCCTTTCATCTTGTTATCCCACCCTTCCCTGCTTGCTGGCAAGTGGCAACCTACTTTTCTTGAATGCCAAACTCCGATAAAAATGTGTTTCCGAATCCAATCTATCTGCATCCATTTCAAAACTTAATTAAAATTTATGTTTCTTAAGTTAGTTGAACGAACACGTCAAAACTTACCACTGTATTGTGAGGATCATCATAATACCATATGTTTATAAATCCTGCAAAAGATGCCTGCAGCTGCCATAACGTACACAAGTATTTCATTCTTTCCAATCCATTCGAATGGCAGAAATAAATATCTTAAATTCCAAACGTTGACCTGCAAAAAAAGTCCATTTCTTTATATCTTTTGAGGTATTCTGCTACATTTTCTTTTCTAAATACTTTAATATGTCAAAAATAAGCCTTAGCTTGGCTTTTGTTGTTGGTGAATACATTGTTTTTTCTCACAATAATATATACATGAATGCCTCAAAAAGAAGCCTTATCTCCCGGCCATACGCCAAAAATGGTGCCCACGGTGAAGTTCGTGTCAACAATGATGGACCCATCAAGGGGATCAAACGCACTGAATCCACCTGCTCATCAGCCAAGACCACCCAAGTCTTAATTATTGATGTTAAGATTTAATGGTTTGTTACTGTTAGCTTATATATGCAATCTGTTCCATGGGTGATCCCTTCTTTACCTACATTGGAAATAAAAATAAATAAAAAAGCATTTAATACCATAAAACTTCATCATCAGAAAAGCGGTTTGTAAACTACATATGTATAGTTACACTAAGAAACAATTAATGCATTTCATGACAGTCACATGTAATGAAGAACGTGTGTAAGATTAATTTTGTTTGACTGATTGCATAAAAAGGTGGACAACTTATTAAACCACAAATAAATATTAAGGTTTCAATATATTTAATAAATGCTAGCCGATTTTCGGGGTGACACTATACGGAAAAAGGTATTACAGTAATCATAGAGTATAGCCACATCATCGATGTAACTGTTACTGGTTCAAATTACCTTGAACTGAAACTTCAAAGCTTTTTACCTTGATCAAAATGTTTAAAACTTTGATGTATTATACAATAAAGATTAGACCAAAAGGTTAACTTTCAATGCAATTAACCCTTCATTTTATGCTTTTCTAAAGTATTATACAAATTACTGGAGTGAGCAAAATGAGAATAAAAGCTGAGAAAGTAGCATAGAGATATCATCTTACCAGGATGGTCAATGATGTAGAGATAAATATGGACCAGGCCTGCTCAACAAAAGAGCTCCAGAAGCTGGAGTACCTTAGGATTGGGTCTTGCAAACTTTCCATGTTATCATTGAGTTCATTTTGTATTGGACATGGTGGGTTAGGCTTTATTTATGCCAAAGGTCTTTGGTGACACACAATTATCTTCTACATCAACTTGATGCCATGTTTCTAAGGCCCACAAATAAATTCTTGGCATAAATATCATATATGATCCAACACTGGCACATCTTACTGCAAAAAAAGATCAACGATATTTGTAAGTATAGTCCTAGATAAACAAAATTTCCAAATCAGCATATCGCATAGGGTGCAATCGTTTCTAATAACTAAGACCAAAAGCATGTGAATCAGCTAAAGGCTTGAAAGAACCAAAATACACCATTTGTGATTTGTGATATAGACCGGTTATCTCTTTCCTTATGATTCTGCTATACCATATATAGTAAAACTTGTTTGCACTATAAAAAGATTCATAATGGTAATTCTTTGCGGTTATGTGGGCATGCCATAATAAATATTTTTAAAACTCACTTGCATCTAAATAGCTTGTTAATGAAAATTGGAAAGCATGTCACCCGATTCGTTCTGGTCAAACGCTTTTCCTTGCATAAGATTTGAGCAAAATAATCAGCAGACGTTTTGCTTATTCAGTGTATACTGTGTAAATGCAGCGTATCTTTTATAATATTGGTTACATTTTGAATGTTCTGTCATAATTAATTGAGTGCGATTGAAATCAGCTATTTTAGGTGCAATTTCAAAAATAAAATACCTTCAAAGAGGAATCTGGGAGGTAGTTTGCCAGTCAATATTTCTATACAGATAAAATGCACACATAAGTCAATAAAGTAACACTGCAACGACATGTTTAAGCCTCATGATTGGCCTGGATAATAAAAGTAGTATGACCCTTACCTTCAAATATCTCCTCATATGATAAATTGTTAGCCCTCGAACAACCTTGAATCTAAGCACACCTTTTGGAGTAGCCCTTGTATACTTGTAATAATATTATGATGTTCAGAATTTATAAAGTCAGACCATGGAACTAACATAGAAAAGAATATCCTTAAAGAATTAAGTTTCTTTCTAAAAAGATTTAATTCCTAATAAATTCTAGTCTCAATAAAAATACTAATCAGTTGTTCTGCTTCTAACGAATACGATCTTTACTTTCGGAATGAGGTATGTGTATCAATACAAATATCGCTTAAAAACGTATTTATAATTTACGATCTTTGCTAATTTTGTTAACGACAAAGTTATAAACTTTAGTTTTTGGTGAAAATACAATTTAGTTTCAAGTCTTGCATAATCTTTGTTTTGCTACATTTTACTCTTCACATTTTAAAATATAATAAACACATCATTCTCATAAGTACTTAAAATAAAGTTGTCAATCTAGTATTTAAAAACTTTGGTGGTTTTGACTAACCAAAGTACTATGAATCAAGTTAAACTTAGTCTTGATGTGACATTACATGGTATGGAAGTAATGAGTCTTACATGCCTAAATATGTTGCATAGCTAGATAATGAGACTATACTAAGAAGTTAAGTCTTGTATGTCTTGTCACATCTCATCATTAGTTTTTGTGTCATAGCACATGAAGGTAACCTTTGTGTTTGACCTTCTCTTTACCTAGTCTACAAGCCATGCATGGGGAAGGAGTTAAGTTGATGTGAACATTGGTTTGGAGTTAAGGAAAGATCATTTGACTGTCAGACCTGGTGGCACCCTCGGCAATACACGGGCGGAACCCTTGGGAGGGTTCGCGGGTTCCCGCAGGCAAAATGCTCCTTTGCCTATAATACAAACTCTACTGCTTTTATTTTAATCACTTCTCATTACATTTCACACAACACCATTCATATTATCCTCATCTACCATTAACCATTTCATTGTTTGAAAAGTTTTATTGTAGCAAAGAAAGTCACCTAACTTCATTTTAGTTCAAGCCTCACAAGAAGATTGCAAGTCTTGATAACTAAAGCATTGTGTAGATTTCTTCAATCTATATATTCATCAATTGTGGTTTATAGTTGTGATCGGTTAGTATTTGTGCCTAAAATACAAAAGGTGAAGAGAGTTGTTTAACCTTTGAAAGAACTAAAACGGGAAGTGGTTTACCCTTGTAAAAGAACTCGACATCTAGGCTTAGTGTCGTAAAAATAGTATAGCCGACGTGAAGGTTTTCTCCGCCGGATAAAGGAGCTTGTTTGGATGTGGGCTTGAAACTCTCGAGTTGGATACTCGGCTGACGTAGGCAAGGACAAGTGAGGGTTCCTGTAACCGAACACGATAAACTTATGTGTTTGGTTTTGTGTCCTTTCCTTTATCCTTTGATTATATTTATATATCTTCTGATACAACGACAAATCTAAATCTTGTTACCGAAAGTTTCAATAAAGATCTAACAAGATAATTAATAATATAAAAAGAGGTACAACCTATCCAACCGCCCTTCTAGTTTCCACAATTGGCATCAAGAGCTACGTTACTCAGCCCTTTAAAATATATGTGTTTTAAAACTTGAACGATCCCATGGATTTGAAAATTAACAAAGAAGGCAATCATGCAAGACCACCACTTTTGAGCCAAATGGTTTTATTATTGGAAAACCGATTTGGAAACTTACGTGGAAATCTAGAGATATAGATTTTGTGGTTATTCATATTAATTCGGGGATAATGAATTCAAACCCTAAGGTGGAGAGGAAAAGAAACCTAATTTGTAAAAATATATGAAGCTAAAATATGCTTTATAATGCTTTACCAAAGCGAAAAGGTATGAAAGGATTTATGTCAAAACCCGCAAAGAAAATTGGCAATCTTGATAGTCACACATCAAGGAACTCCACAAGTAAGGATACAAAATAAGATCTTTAATTCAACATAATGACAATTTTTATTCCGGAAAAATGAATATCGGATTTGCATTTGCTAATTTAATACTATTATACTTCACTCAAAGCACCTGGACGAATCTTTGTAGTAGAATATTTGTCAGGAATCCTTAGGGCATTACATCCAAAGTGGAGAGCTAAATGACGGCAATTGGAAGAATTCCAAAGGTCTCTCAAGATGTCACTCTGATGAACTAATGGGAAATCCAAATCCAGAGATGATAATGGGAAAGAGATTTCCGAAATAGTTAAAGGCCACAAAAGAGAATAAATCCATGCGCATTTGAAAGCTAGAACTCAATCAAGGATGATGATGATTCTAGCTCGGATAGTGATGATGAGGATATGCCATGGTAAGAGATTTCAAGAAATTCTTTTCGGAGACGTGGAAAAGTTTGTAAGGCAACTAAAGAGAACAAGAAATCTGTCGAAAAGGAACGTGATGACCAAGGAAAGGAAATGTTGAAAAAGAAAGTGGCTTTGGTGGTGGTAAACAAAGTCATCTCATAGAGGAATGCTCTAAACCGCCAAAGGTAAGTCACAACAGCAATTTGTAAGCGGTGGCTTGGAGTGACTACGAAGAAGGATGATGAATGAATCAAGAATGATGCATGTTGCACTCCATGTCACAACTCAAAATGAGTACATTCCGACTTCATCTTATCCTCTATAGATGAGACCCTTACAAAAACAATAAACAACTTGGGAAACTGTAGCTTTAAAATTATAAACAAAAACAGAATTTTTGAAAACTAAAAAGAATTTTTAGGAAAAGATGTATGGGAATTAAAAAGAAAGCTCAAGAGGATTAGAAAAGAGTAAAAGATTGTTAAACACATCATGTTAAATCCGTGTGAGGGAATCCAAACTAGAAATGTAGTTACTCAAGAAGATTTAATCAAACAAAGACCACAAAGTTTAAAAAAAGTATTTGATAAAAGCATTTCATGTCTGATGAAGATAATGAAATATCCAAAAATCTCCATTTGATAAAACGGACTAGGATTTACAAAAGAAGAAACATCTAAGAGTCAAGAAAATCAAATGTAAATTCCACAAGAAACACTAAAAGTGATTCAGCAAGCCGCGGAACCGGGGAACATTCATTAAGGTCCGCCAGTTGTTGCACAGGTTCCGCCAGACCCTGCTGCAAGAAATTTTGCTTCAACATCATAATCGTTCAAAATTTTGTCAAAGTAAACACGTAAAAGTGAACTAAACCTGCTGTTTAAATGGGAATAGGACTTGGTAAATATGAAATAGAACTAAAGAAATCAACCAAAACGAAGACCTAAAACACCTTTTCCCAAAACGCCATTTCAAAGAGCAAACTACAACCCACAACCAAAACTATCAAATGTTTGGAACCACAACACTCCTAGACATTACCAAAATTCCAAAATATATGCATGGAACCCTTATGCTCTATTTCCTTAACTTGCAACGTTTAACGCATGTTTTAACCAAAATGGACCCATGAGAAATGATGGGGACCAAAATGTTTGAGTATTTTCATAAAATAGGTGTGCTTTCAAAGTATCTTTGAACCGGATGAATGGATCAAGATAGTGGGTGTTCAAGGCACATGACGGGAAACAAAAGCCTCCTTCCTCAGCATATCAAAGATGTGATGGAGGTAAATGTGACATTTGTGTAAGTGCTAAAAGCAAAATCATCGGAAAAGTAGGATTCTTCATACTCTCTTACCCATAGATGATGTTGCTCAGTTAGATTAACTTAATTTAATCTTCTTTAGCATTAGTCAACTTTGCCGTAAACAAAGTATAACGTTCCTTTGTTAGTGAAAACGGGAAGTAATAAAATAACTTAGAGACGTATAACCATAGCTAAGGTGTCTTAAGAACAATGTATATGTATGAAGTTATAGATCAATCATCTAAAGACAAACTTTGGTCATTGCAATTAGAGAATCTTTCAACTTTGTGTCATAGACGTTTAGGACACGCCAACATGAGACTAATTCAAAAACCTCTCCTCCAAAAGACTTAGTTCAGACCCTACCTAAGTTGACAATACGCCAACACTTTTGATGATGCTTGCAAAGTCGGTAAGACAAGTCCCAATAGCCATAACGGCTAAAAA
>LBNU01018811.1:10863-23682 GCA_014162995.1 Artemisia annua
TTTTACTTAATTGTGCTTGTAGGGAACATTGTAAGCAATTCCCATATAACATTACTTTGGGGAGAGATTGTTAGCCTTGAAAATAATGTTATAGTCGGGAATTGCATTAGTTAATAAGTAAAGGGACTAAATGTGTCAACTATGTAAAGTATGACACTTAGTCACCTATAAATAACCTCCTAGTTTCATCTAGGAGGGTTGGATGTCTCATTTTTAATAAGAAGTGTGTGTGTTTTCCTTCTTTCTCTCTCTAGAAAACACACACATCTTCCCCCAATTCTTTAATCTAATATACCATGTTTAACCTTTATTTCGAGCATCCCCGACCTCCTGAATAATGATTCTTGGTTCTAACAAAATCTTAATTTCATATACCTTTTACAATATAAGTTGATTTACCTATAGTTTCTTTTAATTACATTTGTAACTATACAAAAATAATACAATTTTTAATGAAGTACGTTTGATTAATACCACAGTCGTATCAACTCCAACAACAACTCCAACTCCTACTACAACGCCTCTCACACCCACAAGTGTAATTTCATCATTAACTCCAAGAACGTCAGGACGGCCACTTTTAGATGACTCAACACAAGGTTTTTTTATATCTCCTTTACATATAACTATTCAATTTATTTGTTTTAAATGTTAATAACTAAACTTTTTATACACAGGAACTCCTACGCGACCTAAGAAAACAACAAGGTTTAATGGCAAATCTCCGGTCGCCTTTGACATAGGTTATTTTTTTTTCAGTCAACCAATTAAAAATTGTTTCAAATTTTTTAATATCGATTTTTCACAACCAACATCATCTATATATATACACAGGTGGTTCTTCCAATTCATCGGATGTTGCATCGGCAAGTACACCAAAATCAAACCTAACTAATGAGACACAGAGGAGAAAAAGCAAGCGTGTTTTACAATCCACATTGCGGAGTATTAACTTCACCAATGATGAAGGGGTTGAACGTCATAACAACAGAAATCCATTCGTTGGTATCTCAAGTGGTAATAATAATATAAAAAATATAATTAAACAACAAACATATTTTTTCATTATTTATTCGATACTTAATGTATACATGTTTCCCACTGATAACTTATTACTTATTATGCAGAGTACATAGATATTGGAGATCCAACTTTCCAATGCTCTTATTGTCGTGCTTTGTTATGGGAAGCAGAGGCTAAAAGAGGTCACGGAACGGACGATTCTTATTCTCTTTGTTGCATGAGGGGTAAAGTTCAACTACCCGTTCAATTGAAACCTCCTCCACGTTTGCTAATGAGTTTGGTTAAAAATGAACATCCAAAAAGCAAAGGGTTCCTTGAAAATATAAGGCGTTACAACTCTATGTTTGGATTCACATCGCTTGGTGGCAAAGTGGACCAAACAATTAACAACGGACGAGGCCCATATTGTTTTAGACTGCAGGGAGAGAATTACCACATAATGGGTTCTTTGATGCCTGAAATTGACAAGACTCCCAAGTTTGCGCAAATATACATATTTGACACCAAAAACGAGATACAAAACAGGATCAACGTTGTCAGGTATTTATATTATAAAATTTGAACATGTTTTTCATACCTTCCTAATTATGAATTTCTGTTGGTATCTTTATATTCTAATTTTTTTAAATATATCTTTCAGTAATGGCGCTTCAACTTCATCAAACCCGACAAAAATCGATCCTGAGCTAACTAAAGAACTAAAAGATATGCTTGATGCTAATAATCCATTGGTGCATGAGTTCCGAATGGCTGGTCAACGTATGGCAACTGCAGATGATGACGAGCATATAAGACTTAGGCTTATTGGCAGAAGAGATCATGATGGAAGGATACATAATTTGCCCACTGCATCTGAGGTAGCTGCACTTATAGTTGGTGACTTTGACAATTTGAAAGAGAAACGAGACATTATTGTTCACATGCATGGTGATAAAACAAAGAGAATTAGTGAACTACACGTGGAGTACTTAGCTCTTCAGTATCCGTTATTGTTTCCGTACGCAGAAGATGGATACAGAACTGACATATACCATAGGGGTGTTACAGACTTTACACCAACAAACAAGCGCACTAGAGTCACTATGCGCGAGTGGTTTGCACATCGTCTACAAGATAGGCCAGGAGTTTATTCAGTCATTCTACACTCAAGAAGATTGTTCCAACAGTTTCTGGTAGATGGTTACACTATGGTGGAGTCAGAAAGGATGAAATTTTACAAAAAAAAATCAAAAAGAGTTACGTTGTGAAACATATACTAGGCTCGCTAGCTTGGCAAGTATATCAAATGGACCACGCGTTCTTCGTGGAAAAAAAAGTTATATTGCCTTCCTCACACACCGGAAGTCCAAGATACATGTTACAAAATTACCTTGATGCTATGTCCATTTGCAAGGTTTACGGATACCCGGATCTATTTATAACTTTTACATGTAACCCAAGCTGGCCCGAGATTAACCGGTATATGGAGGAAAAAGGTTTAAAATCAGAAGATCGGCCAGATGCTGCCACAAGGGTATTCAAAATGAAATTGGACATGTTAATGAAAGATTTTAAACAAAAACGTACATTCGAACGTGTCAAAGGAGGTATTAAATAATCATTTATAAGATATGCTTATTTATATGAACATTATACTAACATTATAATTCTCAATTACAAACTAAGCTCATTTATATATTTCATTAATATTTCATTTTGTTTCATATGCAGAATTGTACACAATTGAGTTTCAGAAGCGCGGACTACCACATTGCCATATTTGCCTTTGGTTGGAGCAAAATGATAAACTACGTACACCACAGCAGATTGACAATTGCATATCCGCAGAAATTCCAGATAAGGATACTGAGCCAGCATTGTACCAACTTGTGACTGAAAACATGATGCACAGTCCATGCGGTCTTGAACACCAGGACTGTCCGTGTATGGTCAATCGCAAATGCACAAAAAAGTTTCCAAAATCATTTAACAAGGAGAATTTCATCGATGAGAATGGTTACGCTATTTACAAGAGACCAGATAATGGTAGAAAAATAACTAAAAGTGGATCTGACTTGGACAATGGATTTGTTGTTCCGTATAACCCAGGTTTGTTGAAACAATACCAGGCTCATATAAACGTGGAATATTGCAATCAATTTGGTTCTATCAAGTACCTCTTTAAATATATAAACAAAGGACCTGATCGAGTCACTGTTGTGGTTGATGAAGAAGAAGTTGACGAGATTAAGGATTATTACGATTGCCGGTATTTATCAGCATGTGAGGCTGCATGGAGGATATTTAAGTTTGATATACATCACAGGTCTCCATCAGTTGAAAGGCTTCCATTTCATCTACCAAACGAGCAATGTGTCCTTTTTGATCCAAGAGAGAGTATTGATTACGTATTAGAAAAGGAGACCAATAACACCTCAAAGTTTTTACAATGGATGGAACTTAACAAAGTTGACACGCAAGCAAGAAAGATGTTGTATGTAGATATTCCAACAAAATATGTTTGGAAAAAACAGGAAGGTGTATGGGAAGAGAGAAAGAAGGGAACAGCCATTGGTCGCATACATCAGGTACCACCATCTTGGGGTGAAATGTACTACCTTCGTATTTTGTTAAACAAAATACCTTTAGTTCAAGAATGGAAAGAGTTCAAGACGTTTGACAATGTTCTTTATGAAACTCATAGAGAAGCTTGCTACGCAAGAGGTTTGTTAGAAGATGACAAAGAGTATATTGATGGTCTAATAGAGGCAAGCGGCTGGGGGATGGGAGACTAACTTAGATATTTTTTTGTAGCGCTAATAATGACAGATACTATGTCCCGTCCAGATCTGGTTTGGAACAAAACATGGCGTCTTTTGGCTGAAGATGTGGAGTCGAAAGAACATCGTAAAAATAATGATCCAGGTAAAATTTAACATATAAACATATCATGACTCACCTTTATACATTACATGTTCACGCATCTAAAAACATTTATTTTGTGGCAGGTTTGGAATTGACTGATGTGCAAAAGTACAATATTTGCCTTACATACATCGAGCACATGTTACTTTGCAACAACAGGTCATTAAAGTCAATTGAAAACATGCCTTATCCTGATTCACAGTATACAATGGAAGGTTACAACAGACTGGTAAACGATGAACTGAAATACAATAGGCCAGAGTTATCTGAATTGCATCATAAGATGTACCGCACTTTAACGGATGAGCAAAAGTGCATTTACGCTAATATTTTGGATGCCGTCCAGCACGATAAGGGAGGTATGTTCTTTGTTTACGGCTATGGTGGAACAGGTAAGACATATCTTTACAAAACAATGACCGCGTGTCTGCGTTCGGAAGGAAAAATTGTGCTAAACATAGCGTCAAGTGGTATCGCAGCACTCCTTTTGGATGGAGGAAGAACTGCACATTCCAGATTTGTTATACCAATTAATGTTACTGAGGAGTCGATGTGTTCTATCAGTGGGGATAGTAACTTGGCAGATTTATTACGAAAAACAAGTCTTATTATATGGGACGAGGCACCGATGGTCCACATACATTGTTTTGAAGCTTTCGACAGGACAATGCGTGATATATGTAGACCAACTCCTTCAGAACCATCTGACAAAGTTTTTGGAGGTAATATTTCTGTATATTTATTTTAGAAATTATGAATATACCATTTCATCAAAAATATTAAATGTTATGCAATTTAAAACTTTTTAGGTAAGGTTGTTGTATTTGGTGGTGATTTCCGTCAAATTCTTCCTGTCATTCCGAATGGTAGCCGACAAGACATTGTCCATGCATCCATTAACTCTTCTTATCTTTGGGAACATTGTACGGTCATGCGACTCACTGTTAACATGCGTTTATCTGCTGGAAAAAGCACCGACGAACAAAGAGAAATAAAAGAATTTGCAGATTGGATCCTAAACATTGGAAATGGAAAAATTGGCAGAAAAAATGATGGGGAGTCACCTGTCGAATTCTCAGATGACATGCTAATTCCAGATTCGGAAGATCGTGTTGGATCAATAATTAAAGAAACATACCTTGATCTTATAGCAAACTTATGGAATCCAGAATTTTTTCAAGAAAGAGCAATATTAGCACAAACACACGAAATGGTTGACGTAATCAACAAAAAGATGCTTGATCAAATCGATGGCGAAGCAAAATTTTACTATAGTTCAGACACAGTATCACCAGCAGATTCTGATTCTAATTTTATTGAAGATGCATACACACCAAAGTTTTTAAACAGCTTAAAAATATCGGGTGTTCCTCATCATGAACTTACTTTGAAAGTTGGTGCTCCCGTAATGTGTATGAGGAATATTGATCAAAGAGCTGGTTTGTGTAATGGAACTCGAATGCAAATTCTTCGAATGGGCACGAATGTTTTAGAAGCAATGATAATATCAGGTGGGAAGGTAGGAACGATTTGTGCATTACCAAGAATGCTTATTAGCCCATCCGACAACAAAATGCCATTTAAGCTTAACAGAAGAGAGTCCCTGTACGAGTTTGTTTTGGAATGACTATAAACAAGAGTCAAGGCCAAACATTGTCGCAAGTGGGGCTGTATTTAGAAAAGCCGGTGTTTTCTCACGGACAGTTGTATGTTGCGGTTTCAAGAGTTAAAAGCAAAAAAGGATTAAAGGTTTTATGTTGCGACTGCGATGGTTTGTACACGAATAAAACAACGAACGTTGTTTACAAAGAAGTGTTGCACAAGATATGAATTCCGTTCTATTCACTTTTAAGTTTATCAAACACTTTATTATTAATTTTCTCTTTTGTTCATGTTACTATTTAGGATCTTATTAATAGATAAACATATATCAGCTTTTTTTAAAGTTAACCTTGCACCATTTCATCTCTTATTATGCAATTTTTTTTCTACTTTTATTATCATTCTTTTTTCTTAATATACAATGTAGGAACTATTAACATTTGGTTTCAACTACGTTTCTCATTTTTCACTATGATTCACAAATAAATTATTATTCAACATATTTATAATTTAAAGAATAAACATCAACAAATATTTTTAAAAAATCATCCAGATTTTGAACATTGTATATTACCATAATAAAAATCAAATCTCATAGAATATCTTAAAATTTAAATTTATACACTCTTGCTATCACTATTAATGTGCATATTGTTTCTAATTCTAATCCTATCCTTTTCTATATATACATGTCGAACACCTCACTTCATATTACAGGTTTAAACCCTAACTAAAAAATAATAGGAGAAACATGTCGAAGTTCAATCAAGAGAACGAAATGAATCAACAAAACTCAGCAAAGGTGAGCAAATTATTAGTCATATAGATATGTTAATTTTCAGCCATTGTTAAACATTATCATATTTTTCTTTTGTTTGATTACCATGCAGAAAAAAATTGACTCAAACACATCAAAGGTATACTGGATCAATGACCCACCGGTGATTGTTATATCTGATGATGAAATGGTATTTCACAATATTTACTATACGCATATTTACAACTTATATATGTTGGGAGATAACTGATATTACTTTTTTGTTACAGGATCACAAGAAACATAATATACAAAACTCGACCTCAGCAAAGGTGATTGAATTTTCATTAATATAATCATGTTAATTATCAAGTATTGTTACACATTATGATATTTTTATTTTGTTTAATTACCATGCAGCAACATATTGAATCAATCTCATCAAATGAGTACTGGATCAACGACCCACCGGTGTGGATTATATCTGATGATGAAATGGTAGTTTTATAATTATTGACTATATGGATATTAACAACTTAAATATGTTATGTAACTGAGATTACTTTTTGTTTCAGGATTACAACAAAGATAATATACAAAACACAATAAAACACTATCATCAACATGCCCAAAAGAATGTAACTGATTTTGTTAATTGTGATTATCACAAAGACAAATCGATGTGTGTAAACAAGGATTGTTTACATAATACAAAAACTAAAGAGATTTTTGTATCAACTAATAATGTTGATGACAAAGATGTTGTGGATGATGATAACATTGAATGGGTATGCGTTACAAAGATTGTTTATACCACAATCACATTGAAGACATTAACGTAAAAGACGAGAAATCCATGTGAAACAACTTTCGTGGTTCCTATGTTATCAAGAAATGATGTGAAACAACTATTGTTACATTATTATTAATGTTGAAATAATTCTTATTTACTTAATAAACATATCAAACATTTTCGGCCATAAATGTTATTTATTTTATATTTGGTGATGATATGTAGAATTTTTTTGTATAATATTAGGATTCTATGTTTAAATTTTGTCAAATCATAATATGCAATCACGAAACTTTATGAAATTATATGTTTTATCATTAACATAATAAATATCTAAATATCAACTTAAATATATGACCTTAATAAGTCATAGTATTATAAAATTTACATGACCCTTGCCCGTCCATCGGACGGGTCATGCGACTAGTATATATATATATAACAATAACTACTTATTTATACAAAATGTTTTGGATGTGGTAATGGAATTCAAACTTTCATTATATTTATATTAGTGACAATTAATTTAAGACAATTCGAGAATAAAATTAGACAAAAAACTTCAGACAAAATAAGTACATTGGGAAATTGATTTGGACACTTTTAATATTTATTGACACACAACAACAACGTATGCATTACAACAATTAGACATCATATTATAATTATATCATATTTTAATTGCTTGTACATTTAAGTGTGACAATAAAAACGGGAGTGTGCAAATCTCTTCTCATATCATTAAGTACTTTATTTTTAAGAAACTAGGCGAGTACTCGTGTATAATGACAAGATTTTATAGCGACATATAATTATAATTGCGATATCATGGTTACGTGTTTAACGTTTATGCATATAATGTAAAATAATCAAAATTTGTATGAAAACAAAGTCTCGTAAAGAAAAGGTGTCATCTATAATGCTGTTGGGTCGGATTTACGATGAAAATAAGTAATTTTAGAAACAACGTTAAACGAAAAATATTCTCATAATTAAAAGAAAAAAGAGTCAATCATAAAACCAATAATAAAAAGAAAGGACGACATTTGAAGAAAGAGCTAAAAAAGACATAATAGTAATTTAATACTAATTTTTATTGAGAGTTTTAAGGTACAAATATTTTTTTTATTTATAGATATTAAAGATAAATAATTGTAAAAAAGAAAAAATTACATGTTTTGTGTTTACTCAAAAGTAAATTCGTCGTTCATATTCAGTTTTAACTTTTAAATTATTTTCATTATTACACGGATATCAATTTTAAAAATTAAAGATTATTTATGAAATTAAAAATCGAATAAACAATTCTAAAACCTCCTCCGGTCCCCAGAGTAGACAATTAAATTGGGGAAAAGCAAAAGTCTCATTCCAAGACCTGCAACCCATTTCCCGCCCTTTTAGACTCCACTCTCCATGCCCTAAAAAAACCATTTCATCAGTCAGACTTCAAAAAACAGCTGCTGCTTAAATAAGTAAGTGCATTCAACAAATCTGGTTTCAATATTCGTCTCATATTTATATTTTCTATTTAATTGTTGTTTTATTATCTTATTTGAAGTTGATTTAGAGAAATTAGGGCTCTATTTGAAATTATAGCTTGATTACTTACTTTTTTTCTTTTTCTTTTTTTTAAAAAAAAATTAAATAAAGGGTCTAACCTATCCCGGGTAGGGGTCTTATGAGTAGAGGTGGCAAAATGAGCGGGCTGGGTCACGGGTCTTTGCCGGTTTCGAGAAAACAATTTTCCACAAAACATAGAAAACGCGTTCATATGATATTGTTTTCTATTCTCAAGAAAACAAGGGGGAAAACAAGGGGAAAAAATATGTTTTATAGTTTCCTTTGTTAAGTTGGGATATGCTTGTTTTGTGTTTTGTGTTTTGTAGAGAATTTGATGGGAAGCATTTGATTTGAACGCAATCTCTATTTTCCTTGTTTGTAAAAAACATTTTGTGGAAAACCCACAAAGGGTGTTTTCCTTTAACTAAATGCAACCTTAAATTTTCATCGACCCGCTAGACTCGCGCTAGACCTGTTGGTTAATTGTTATAGAATTGAGCTTTACATTACATACCCAATTAGACCCGTCTTCAATTT
This sequence comes from Artemisia annua, assembly GCA_014162995.1. Classification (NCBI taxonomy): domain Eukaryota; kingdom Viridiplantae; phylum Streptophyta; class Magnoliopsida; order Asterales; family Asteraceae; genus Artemisia; species Artemisia annua. The sequence continues at coordinate 20,040 of LBNU01018811.1, forward strand.
GTAGTTTGACCCATGAATAATAAATATACTCAACATGACACATATTTAACCAACGGGTCTTAAATTGCCACCTCTATGTACAACTACAACTTTTTACATCCTACCTCCTCCGGCGGGATTGGATATTGTTTCGGTCACAATTCCTCGTAGGATGTTAATTAAAGGGAAAACTAGTTACAAGGATACACAGATTAAACCTTTTACAAATCCTCGTTTTCAGCCGGTTATGAAACCTGTACCAATAGCGATTCATGACTGCAAACCAAACACCACCATCAAGTAGAGTGTTAGATGTAGCTTTCGTTCCTACTTCAGCTCTTGTATTCATCCCTTTAGACCAATTAACATATCTCTAGTATTTCTAATCATGCCGTGACAATGTATGAACCTTCTCTTTAAATTGCTGTATCAGACTTTTTTTGTATTTGTATTAAGCAAAGTTCATCTTAAAACCGTTTTTACGTGTACTAAATTTGCAGCACTGTTATTTAGGATGGATTGGATAAGCAACCTTCCTCCGCCCATAGTAGAAACCATCCTATGTCTTATACCGATTAAAGAGGCAGCAAGAACATGTATCTTATCTAAGGAATGGAGGTACCGTTGGACCAAAATTCCTGAACTTGTGTTTAAGGAAGATATGTTTGAAGTTGATACTTGCAGGGTGGAGTTATCTATTACGGAAGAATCATTTGATAAACTAAATCAAAGGAAAGGGATGACGCAGAGGTGTAAACTTTTTTATGCCATATACCAAGTTTTGTTAACACACGAGGGTCCAATACACGAGTTCAGTCTTTCCATGGGTGCAGATGAGACGTGTGTTGAAATTGATCATATAATATTTCATTTGTTGAGTAACAATTCCGTCAAGAAGTTAACACTTAATATGCAATGGGAGTGTAAACTACCTCTATCTCTGTTCTCATTGCATCACTTGACAGATCTACATCTCACGAGGTGTACTATTGACCATCTACCACCATTTGAAGTTCTCTTTAGCCTTACAAACTTATATATGGAATTAGTAACAATCTCAAAAAAGACACTTATACATCTCCTATCCAAGTGTCCATTACTTAAGAGTGTGACTCTGGTAAGTACTTACTAAAATAGAGTACTGATTTCATGCATGGGCTTTCATCAATATAGCCACGTTACAAATGTTTGTTCTAACAAAATTTCGCAAAACTTTGTGTTTACACTTTGCACCAAACAGAGCACCACTACTGTAGACATACTCTGTCGACAACTCTTTTTATTTTTTTATTTTTGCAACATAATTTTTATTATTTTTTATTTTTTATTTTTTTAACTTTTGAAATATGCTCTCTTTAGCAAGATTTCGTCAAAAAACATTCAGTTTTAAAAAGCTTATTTTGCAAAAACAGTTGGTCACTAAACCTGTTTGCGAAATTGGTGGTCATTTCCCCTTCCGATATATATCTGAATATTGAAAGTTGATGTAGAATAATTTTGACGATATCGGTGTTGACGATTCCACTATTACAAACTTATTCGAGCGATTATCTACGGTCGAATCTCTCTCTATTTATCTTTGGACTGCTAAGGTATATCATCAACATGGTATACAATTTAATTTATTAAATCTGGAAATAAAGTTGCATATGATTAAAATGTTGTTTTTGCTCTGGTTAAAGTTATTTATCGTAGATGGAGTTCCACAAAAGCTTCCAACTGCATTAGTCCACCTGAAATACGTGTATGTTGATTATATGTATCTCCCTGACAAATATGGGTTATATGGGTTGCCTTTTCTTGCTCTTTTAATTAGAAGCTCCCCGAATCTAGAGAAACTTAAGCTACAGGTAAATAAGTAACATGTTTCTTTAATATCATATTTCTCGTTATTCTTATGCTAAAATACACTCACACAAGAAACACGGACATTTTCTGTAGATTTCTACTGACCCATTGGATGCATATGATGTGTATCCCTCCTATAAAATCGAAGAGTGTTCAGATATATGGTTGGAGCATCTGAATGAATTAAAGATCAAAAATTTTTGTTACGAGAAGGAAGATTTGGATTTTGTGAAGCTTATATTGGCAAAGTCACCTGCGCTAAAGAAGGTGAAGTTAATTTTGTGGGAGGGGGTTGAAATGGATGAAGAGTTGCAGATTACAAGAGCTGTCTTATCCTTCCCACGAGCATCACCGGTGGTAATCATAGTTAAGGATGGGGTTTAGTAAGTATAGGCCTTTTGTATGTGTCAGCTTCAAGTTACTCTAAAGTCTAAACCATATCATNATGTAATATTACATTGTGTGGAAGTCCAAGGGCCAAGTATGTAATATTGCAAGAATGATCTAGAAACCCTTGGACTCCCCTATAAATACAATGTGTAAGCCTTGCTTAAGGCTTGTTGGTTCTCTTTGCAATACAAGTTCAATATTACTATCATTTGAGTTCCTTCCATTCTCTTCTTTATCTTCTTCTTCTTTGTTTAGATTTCATGGTTGTTTATGTTATCAATATGGTGACCTAACAAGTGGTATCAGAGCCTAGGGATATTAGAGGTTGTCTTTTAGATTAGTTTGGGTTGTTTTTGATCTCTTTTGGTTCAAAATTAGGCTCGTTAAACCTTGTTTAATACTCGTTAGATTTCATATTTTGTGTTCTTAATCTTTTTTAACTTTTAAAACCTTTAAAACTTTTCTTTATCTTCGTTTAGTATTTAAGAAAATATAACACAGAAGGGTTTATAGGGTTTTAGAAATTTGCGAGTACAAATATTTGGGGTTTTAGCGAATAGCATTTTTTTTTGGGTTAAATTGCGAATAAGGATTCTTGCGAGTAGCAATTCCTTTGCGAGTATCATTTTAGGCGAGTAAGCCTCATTATACCTTATCGTACTTTGCGAGTAAGGTTTCAACTTGCGACTAAGGATCAAAACTTGCGAGTATGTTTCTAACTTGCGAGTAAGGATCTAAATTGCGAGTATCTGTTTCACTTTGCGAATAGGGTTTCATCTTGCCTTGCGAGTAAGGTTCTCTGTTTGCGAGTATAGTTACCAATTGCGAGTAAGGTTCTGTCTTGCGAGTATACTTCAATTTTGCGAGTAAGGTAAACTTGCGAGTAACTCTTGCAAGCAGTGAATTTCATTTCAACTCTCACAACTAATCTACAACAACAACCTACACTTTATCCTTTAAAGATCCATTTCACATATTTAATCAAGATGTCTCGACCTCCATTCTACTTCAACAATCAACAAAAACACAACCCAACAACAACAACAACAACAAACCGTATCATCACATGTTTCAGCAAGTGTTTCACAACCGTCAAGTGACCCTCAACATCAACTCTTAATGCATCAAGTGCAACAAAAACCGTACTACAACCGCACATGAACATGCAAAGGTGCTTACACAACCAAAGCAAACCCATTGGTTCGATCAAATGTGTGAAGCCATCATAGTCAACAATCTCGTCATGAAGCCGGGTCTCTTGACATACACCATGCTCACACCCAGGTAATTATTTCAGTGGTCAAGCAGATTCCTACGGTTTCTCGAACTGAAGAAACTCATGGAAGTATATGAGGAGAGTGCTTTTTGATGGTCCATTCCAATTGCCCACAAGAACATTCAAGGTGACTTCCTATCGTCTCTCGGT
>LBNU01018811.1:32898-64809 GCA_014162995.1 Artemisia annua
AGCCAAATGGCTTTTATGGCGACATGGGTTATAAAGGTGATTAAGGATAAGAAATGTCCTATATCGCTCAGAGCCGGAAGGGGATCTACCAAAGACAATCCAATTTAAAAGTCTTAGAAATAAGAAGTCCTTAGGTAATGATAAAAAGAAGGGGTATTAATGGAAAGGGAAAGAAGGGGTTGAGAATGAAAAATGAAATAAAAGGTGAAAAGAATGACCCCTCCATCTACTAACCTTAGGGCAGACACCGGGTACACCTCATCTGCTACTGATTGTTAAAAAGTAACATCGTATTGAAGATAAGACGTCATGGACCAGTGACGCAATGCACTAAACTTCTTGCCACTCAGCGTATCGCTAAAGATACTTGTTTCATCTCAACGGAACCGGTAATAATCTATCGACCACCTCTTATCTCAGACGCTTGGCTGACTATTGACCAGACACAGCACCCTCTCTCGAAAGTCGTCCCGCATAGGACACACGCATCCCGGTCGCACTCAGATCCAGCTCACCACACAGCCTCGCGAGATTCATCCCAAGAGGCGACTTAGTTTTCTTACCTGGTGCTTGTTCTACCATCAAGTGGACACCAGTTGTAAATTATCGAGTCCTTCGCAGTCTTAGCATCTTGCCGAGAAGTTTTATGAGCCGGACTACACTCTTGAGGTTCTCACGTTATCCGAGATCTGCCACGGTTTCAACCATCGCCCGCCTTCTGCGCGGACAGAGTCCACTCTCTCGGTACATCCTTGTGGTCTCGCCTTAGTGCCCGCTGTCCCTCTGCCATGTGCGTTCTACGCACGTCGCGGGTGACCAGCGCTCACTAACCTCGTTGTGTACGTATCCGTACTGTCCAGACTCTCCGGGGCGGGCGCATCCCCACTTCTCAGAGCACACGCGCCTGGCGCTACTGCATTCAGAAGGAGCTCTCTCACACTACACGTCTGAACGAATTTCACTCCCAAACCGTACAGTGCCCCCGGACCTCGTACAGCTGAGGGCTGGTCCTCGGTACCGATCCTAATTACGTATGGGTACTCGCGGTACTTCTGAGTAGCTTCCTTCGCGGCATCCGATTAGGAACGGCCATGGTGAGGGGCAGAAGAGTAACCACTTGCGCAGGGTGAAAAATTCTGTGTTCTCATTGTAAGTGCGTTGTTTAATCACTAACAATTTTCTCGCAGGACTTCACCATCAACCATGATTCACATCTCATCATTACGTCAAAGACTTCCGAAAAGTTTCTAAGTGTTACAAAGATAAAGAGAACAAAGTTTCCAAAGTTAATAAAGATTCAACGTCAACGCGATCATCCACAAGTCTTAAGACAAAGATCTCATGATCAATATGGAATACGAGACAAGATCATAAAAAAGTTCAAAGCGTATGAGCATGTTGGAATGTGGTACCAATCAAGTTTAGGTCGAAGGATTACCAAAGGCAGATTATTCAATCATATGCATGTCGCTTCAACAACAAGGAAAAGGATTGAAAGCAAAGAATTTTTGTCTAATCTAACCGATTATGAGACGTCAAAGCATTGCCAAAGGTTCCAAGAAGATGACTGCACGCAACCACTCCCATTGTGACGACCCTTAGGGGGAGATTTAGTAACACGTTTCACGTTATGAACAAGCTGTCGTCATTATATTTGAATAGGTTGCTTATTAGACTTATTATGGTTTACATTTAATCTCTTATGTTTATAAGTTTATAATGTAATGTCACATTGTATGAAGTCCAAGGGCAAGTATGTAATAGTGCTAGAATGACATGAATACCCTTGGACTCTCCTATATATACTACATGTAAGCCTTGGTTAAGGCTTGTTGGTTCTCATTTGAATATCAAGTTTATCATATCAATATTAAGAGTTCCTTCCATAGTTCTTGTCTCTTCTTCTTCTTCTTTCTTGGTTAATGATTATATGATTGTTATGTTACAACATGGTGACCTAACAGAGACAGATAAGGATAGCATGGAAAGGAATGGTAATGAGAAAGGTGGTAACAAAGGCAAAGAGAAAATGCAGGAACAAGTACATAAGAGTAGTGATGAGCAACATAAACAAAATGTCTTTAAAAGAAACTTTAACTATTCCCATAATAAGCAACAAGAATATAGGTAAAAGTAGGCTAATGAGGAGAAGAGGAATAATAGTAATGTTGGAAGTTCAGGTGTCAAGAAGGTGTGGAATTTGAAAGAGAAGGAAGCTGAGGAAATAAGGAAAACTGCAAATAAGTACTCTGTATTAGACTCTCTTCCAGAAGATGATGATCAAGAGTTGAGAATTCTAAAAGATAGAATTATAGTGGATCAGTATTTGAATAAGAACCTGCAACCAACTCCATCTGAGGCAGCAAATTGGACAGAGGATATGAGAAAGTACCATAAGGAAAGGTGTGCAAAAGTGGTTGATGTTGGTGATATTGGAAGTGAGGATGTGATTAGTGAAACAGGGGATGTAGCTCAGAATATGGAGAAGAATGAAATTAATGGAGTAGAAGGGAAAATGTTGAATGATGAATAATCTGAATTTTAATATAGGAGTATGGAATATAAGAGGTTTGAATACTGTGGATAAGCAAAGAGAAGTTATGAATTTGATTACTAGTGGAAATTTGAAGGTGTGTGCTGTTCTAGAATCAAGATTGAGAAGCAAGAAACTACAACAAACATGTGATAGAGTGTTTCAAAACTGGGAGTGGACTTCTAATATGAATTGCTGTTATAAAGGGTGTAGAATAGCATTAGGATGGGATGAACAAGAAGTTGATATGCAAGTGATTAATCAGACTAGTCAATCTATTTTTTGTGTCTTAAGTGCTGAGAAGTATAAATTGAGGTGTTTCTATACCTTTATCTATGCTGCTAATGAAGGTATAGAAATAAGAGAATTATGGAAAGAGTTGTGTCAGAATAATAGATATGTGAATGGAAGGCCATGGGGAATAGCTGGGGATTTTAATGTCACTTTAAGTCTTAATGAGCATTCTAATGGTGGGATTTCTATGTCTGCTGATATGGTGGAGTTCAATGAATGTGTTAACAAGATTGAAATGGAGGATGTGTGTAAGACTGGGCTGCATTTCACCTGGACAAAGAATTTAAAAAAGGTCAAGGCTAGGAATATGACTGGGATACTTAAGAAGCTTGATAGAGTAATGGCTAATGAAGCTTTCATCAACCATTATCCAAAGGCTACTACTAAGTTTCTACCTTATATAATTTCTGATCATACTCCTGTTGTTTTATGTGTTTCAACAAATATCATGAAACAAAAGAAAGCTTTTAGATTTGCAAATTTTATCACTGGAAAGAAGGAGTTTATGGATGTGGTTAGAGATGAGTGGAGCTTAGATGTGGAAGGTCACTATATGTATCAAGCTGTTCAGAAGTTAAAGAAATTAAAAAGACCTTTGAATAATTTAGCTTGGAGTAAAGGCAATCTTTTCAAGAGAGTTGAGAATCTTAGAAGACAAGTTCAACAAATACAAACTGAAATTGATCTTGATCCTCATAAAATCATCAGTTAAGATCAATTGAAGCCAAACTTGTTGAAGAATTTATTGAGGCAAAATTGGATGAGGAAAAGCTTTTGAGTCAACAAGCTAGAATCAAATGGTTAAGTGAAGGGGACAGAAATTCTAGTTTCTTTCACAAAATTTTGAAAGGAAGAGCTCACAAAAGTAAAGTATTCTCATTATGTGATGATCAAGGGGTGAGATATGAAGGTGATCAAATTCCTAATCTATTCCTAAATCACTTTAAAAATTTCTTGGGTGTGATTCATATGGTGCAGAGTATTGATAATAGTGATGAGTTGTTCAGCAACAAACTGAGTAATGAAGAATCAATGGATATGATTAGGAATGTTACTTGTGATGAAATCAAAAGAGCATTATTTGATATAGATGATGCTAAAGCCCCTGGTCCAAATGGTTTTTCTGCTGCCTTCTTCAAGAGTGCATGGAATGAGATTGGTAATGAGTTGTGTTGTGCAGTCAAAGAGTTCTTTTATTCTGGAAGAATGTTAAAGGAGATTAATGCAACTCTAGTTACTTTGATTCCTAAGGTTCCTACTCCTAGAAAAGTTACTGAATTCAGACCAATAGCCTGCTGCAATGTACTATACAAATGTATTAGTAAGGTCATTACTAATAGAATTAAACCAATGTTGGGTAAATTGGTGAGTAGCAGTCAGAGTGCATTTATCCCTGGAAGACAAATACAGGATAACATTTTGCTGACTCAAGAGATCATGAAGGGGTACAATAGGAAGAATGGGCCAAAAAGAGTAGCTTTCAAGATTGATCTTCAAAAAGCATATGACACAATTGAATGGAGTTTCCTTGAAAGTATCTTGGTTGGTTTTGGTTTTCATGAGAAAATGATACATTGGATAATGCATTATGTGACAACTACTGCATTTACATTATGTATCAATGGTGAAAGAGTGGGGTTTTTCAAAGGTGGAAGAGGGCTAAGACAAGGAGATCCTGTTTCTCCTTATTTGTTCACCCTTATCATGGAAATTCTGTCTCTAATGCTTAAAAGACAGATCAATAATGATGGAAGTTCTAGTATCACTTTGGATGTAAAAAGATAAAGTTGTCTCATGTGTGCTTTGCTGATGACTTGTTAGTTATGTGCCATGGGGATACAAGATCAGTGAGTGTGATTAAAAAAGCTCTTGAGGAATTCAGTAGCTGCTCAGGCTTGAAACCTAATCAATCTAAAAGTACAGTCTACTTTGGAAGCTTGGAAAATGAGGAGAAGGAAGCTATCATTCAGATTCTTCCATTTGCTATTGGTAAGCTTCCAGTTAAATATTTGGGTGTACCTTTGCTTGCTAAGAGGTTGGGAGTCAATGAATGTAATTGTTTACTGGAGAAGATCAAGAAACGAATCAATAATTGGAAAAACAAGTATTTGTCTTATGCTGGAAGGCTTTTGTTGATTGTTGTTGTGTTAGAATCAATTCATATGTATTAGGCATCTGTCTTCCTAATGCCAACAACAGTCATTAATGATATTAATAAGCTTCTGAAAAGATTTCTTTGGAATCAAGGTGAGTCTGCTAAGGGGAAAGCCAAAGTTGCATGGCAAACTATATGTAAACCAAAAGATCAGGGAGGTTTAGGTCTTAAAGATTTGCATAAGTGGAATGAAGCAATGTTGGCTAAGCAGATTTGGAATATTGCAATTAACAAAGAAACTCTTTGGATTCAGTGGGTGCATGCTGAGAAGCTAAAAGGAAACAGTATATGGGAGATTGCTATTGAGGCTGGAGATAGCTGGGGTTGGAAGAATCTTCTTAAGATCAGAGATAAAGTCAGGAACAATGTTAAGTACCAAGTGCATAATGGAAAATTTACAACAATGTGGTATGATAACTGGAGTGATATGGGCCCCTTAATTCAATATATCACTTACAGAGATATATATGATGCTAGAATTCCTATAAGTGTGAAAGTTGGTGAAATGATTCAAAATGGAGCATGGAAGTAGCCACAGGAATGGTATGAGAAGTTTCCTCTTATTACTAGTATTGATGTTCCAAACATTGTTGATGATGTTAAGGATAGAGTGGTATGGTTGAACAAAAAAGTTGAAGAAGCTGATTTCTCTGTCAAAGCTGCTACCAATGTATTGTGTATTGATAGTCCAAAGGTAAGATGGTGGAGATTAATATGGTATTCACAGTGTGTACCTAAGCAATCTTTTATTCTTTGGCTGGCAATACAAGATAGATTAAGTACATAAGACAAATTAGTTAAATGGGGATTGCATACTATTAATAGATGTGCTCTCTGTAAATGTGACAATGAAGATTTGCAACACTTGTTCTTCAATTGTGCTTACTCAGGTGAGGTATGGGACAAAGCAAAGAAGATGGCAGATATCATGTATGAGAATTGTGATTGGTATGGGCTAATTATGAGGTTTGCAAATGACTGTATCAACAAGAATATTGGATGGATTGTTAGGAGACTGGTATTTGCAGCTTGTGTGTATTTTCTTTGGCAAGAAAGAAATGAAAGGATTTTTAGAGATAATCAAAACAGCAGTCAAGAAATTTATAATAAAGTAGTGGAGAATGTTAAATACAGACTAGCTGGAATAACAGTAAAAGATAGCTCAAATGTTAGAAAGGTGGAAGATAAGTGGATGATAAAGTGTAAAAGGATTGTTGGAGGATATGGTAAAGGCAAATAATGGGTTAGTGGAGTATTTGTAACGGACAAGTGTGAATGCTGGACTGTGAATGGATCCATGAGACACTGAAGTATGCTTGTATGGCATTTTATTTTGCTGACTTGGTATGGTCAGAATGCATAGGTGATTTTGAGTCTGCACATCAGACTAATTCAGGTTTCTTAGTGCCTGAATTAACTGAATTATGATATTTGGCTCATTTCAAATGATGGCTCTGTATCTTGGTTATGATTAGGTCATTGCTGACTTCCTTTATAATTCTATTGTAGGCCTTTGTTAGGTAACAATAGATTATCTTGGTTAGTTCAGATAATGTGCCTTTCATTGTCCATAAAGCGAGTTTCCATTTGAGTAGGGAAAATGAGCTGGAGAGATAGTGCATGGTACTAGGAATTGTGAGGTGTGAAAGATGAACCTACATGGTCCTAGTGTGCACTGTCTATGGAGGATTGGTTGGTACTCACTGTATGGTATGTATTCCCAACTATGTGAAGCCATTGTAGTAGATGGAAATGTAGCATAGTTGGTATAGCCCATACAGTGGAGAGGTTATGGGTTCCTAGTGAGGCCACAAATCTATCTTATCATGATTATTGTGGTGGCAGGTTGAATGATCATGATAAATAGATATGGTGGAAATGTAGCTAGATGGTTATTGGTGCTTCTAAAGGTATTCAATGCTACAGATTGTTTGCTATCTGATGTTAGATGACTGCAGTTGTTATGTAATCATGGGTGGTTATCATGAAAGGATGTATTCCTGTGTTTAGTAGATTCAAATGGTTTGTAGAATTGATTATAAGCATAGGCTCGTCTATTGCTATAATAATCTGATGTATGGATTTGTGAATTAATAATATAATGTTTACCTTTTGCCAAAAAAAAAAGGTTCCCAAAACAATTAAATCAACATAAAAATCTTGAACCCGTACACCCATTTTGGGTGTTGACTAACCTACAAGTAATGAACACATATTTTAGTGACATTTAATAAAAGTTGAGATTGAACTTATTACTTATTTCTTACTAATTAATTAAGTAAAATTTGCACCGAAAATGTGATACCCTTTGAGCCAATGCCATGATGGTCATTTTATTTATAAAATATAAAAGAAAACGCATGCGTTTTATTTGGCAAACAATAAAAGTATAATACCTTCACATTATAGGTATATTTTTTTCCATCTACGATTAGAAGCTCCACATAAACTAGGAGAGATTGATCTATTTGGGGAAATGATTTGCACAAGGTATATTTTTCTCCATCTACGGTTCGAAGCTCCACATAAACTAGGAGAGATTGATCTATTTGGGGAGATGATTTGCACAAGGTATATTTTTTCCATCTACGGTTCGAAGCTCCACATTAAACTAATATTTGAAGTTCAAAAGTTATAAACTAGGAGAGATTGATCTATTTGGGGAGATGATTTGCACAAGGTATATTTTTTCCATCCACGGGTCGAAGCTCCACATTAAACTAATATTTGAACTAAGTTCAAAAGTTAAGATCGATATAAATCTTGAAAACTAGAGAACATACCTCTTTGTATATCGAAAGAGGTGTGCGTCGTCAGTTTCGAAGACACCATACTAATCTACAAAACAAATGGCCTTTACTAACTATCATATAGCCAAAAGTTCTTTATAGATCCAATTTTTACCATAGAACCCATCAAGCAATTTTAGTCACTCATTTTTTTTTATCAAAATAAAAAAATAAACTTTCACCTTTTTTCTAAAACTTAAATATTTCGCAAACCGTAAATCGTCAAGCTACAAAAAAAATACCAACGCGACGAGAATTAAATTATCTTTCTATAGATATGCATTGTTATATACTTTCGACGAACTTTTTTTTTCGATAAACTTTATTTTTTTCGCCCAGAAGAATCATACATGATTCGTAAGAATCATATATGATTCGATTTTAACAAATCATATATGATTCTTACGAATCATAAGAATCATATATGATTCGCAAGAATCGAATCATATATGATTTTTTACGAATCATATATGATTTTTACGAATCATATATGATTTTTTACGAATCATATATGATTTTTACGAATCATATATGATTCTTTCTGAGCGGAAATAAAAAAAAAATCGTCGAAAAAAAAATTCATCAAAAGTATATAACAATGCATATCTATAGAAAGATCATTTAATTCTCGTCGCGATGGTATTTTTTTGTAGTTTGAAGATTTACCATTTGCAAGATATGTTGTTTTGAAAAAAAAGGTGGAAAATATAAATGGGTGGCTATGATTGGTTGATAGGTTCTATGACATGTATGGGTTCTTCAAGGATTTCAACTCCTATCATATGTGTACTATCAACATTTTCTTTCTTTATCCTATGTGGGATAAGCACCTCCCTTACACATCATAGTTCACCTATCACTTAATTCATTATCTCATTTATAACCAATACAACATGGCACAATTAAATATCAACGTCACTGACTCGTAACTCGTAAGAGCTTCTTTCGAAACACGTCAGTTGACAAATGACAACATTCTTTAAATCATTACTAAAAAGTCCCCACTTGGGGTTTTGTTTTATTATATAAAAGATATCCTTTAAAATAATACGGAGTAATAATAATAATAATAATAATAATAATAATAATAATAATAATAATAATAATAATAATAAAAAATAATAAAAATAAATAGATAAATAAAAATGTTGAATGATCACATAAATGAAATGTCAATCTTTTTAAAAGAAATAAGCTGCCGTTTTTTTAGACACAAAGGTTTACCATGAAAATAACAAATATTAAAATTTAAAGTTATGAAATTGTAGTATACGTAGTATTTTAGAAACCAGCATAACATATCTCTTATTTTTTTTATTTTTTTTTATTTATTTATTTTTTATTTTTTAAGAATATGCGACAAGCAGGCTTACAAGACACGATACTAATCAATATACACATTAGAGTTGGAAGAACTATGATACACAGAGTATATAAGCAAACAACATTTTCAATTACTAACCTATGTCGGATTGGTTTTTAAGATGAGTTTTTACTGATAAACATGCGTACTTGCAATAAATGAAGTCTCGGTGTTCGTCGAAAAGAATAAAACTTGTTTCCTCTCAATCAATACCAGGCCCTAGTAATCTTGTTTCCAAGTCACATTCTTCTCTTCGGTGGATTCCCCCACGGAAGTATGGTGAAGCTAAATTGTGATGATGTATTCAAGCTTTCTAAGTCTGCTTTTGGTATTGCGGTTCGTGATTCCACTGGCTCTCTTCGTTATGACCACGGTGATTTAAGTTGTGCCGTTTCTCCCCTTCATGCCGAGGTCATTACGGTGCATTCTGCTTGCTCGCTTGTATCTAGTTACAGATGACTAAACGCTATTGTGGAATGACTATCTCCTTTTCATCTTCAGAAGCATACCCACCATGGAGATTTGCAGCTCTTATTGATGACATTCGCTTATGGGCAAAGAATATGCATATTACATTTTCTTGGGTTAAGCGTGAACAAAATAAAGTAGCTCATTGGGTTGCTTCTCATGCGTTTTGTTCTGCTTCTGGATTTAATTGGGATAGTTCTTTTCCTCATGAAATTACCTCGCTTGCGAGGAGTGATTTGTATGTTCCTTAGTTTTGTCTNTTGCAAATGCTGCTACTGAGACAACATGGTTACACAATCTTCTTCGGGAACTACACACACCACTAGTGACCGCTACTCTTGTGTATTGTGATAATGTCAGTGCTGTTTATTTATGTTCTAATCCAGTGTAACATCAACGAACCAAACACATTGAGATTGACATTCATTTTGTTCGTGATATGGTGCTACGAGTCACGTGAGTGTTTTTCATGTTCCATCTCGTTACCACTATGCGGATATCTTCACCAAAGGTCTTCTTTCGGCTTTATTTGAAGAATTTTGCACCAGTTTGAGTATTTGGTCTCCTCTCACTCAAACTATGAGAGAGTATCAGCCGAAGTTTATAATTAGATAATGTACTATTAGTTATGTTTTGTTGTCCAAGTCCATATTGTAGGATTCTAGACTTATAATTATATATTGTAATCCTGTGAATTAAGTGAACGAATGAATTTACCCATCTTACAATAACTTGATGATATTTTTGTAGTTTAACACAAAAGTGATTCTTAGTACGTGTAAACTGATTTCTTGGTATGTAAAATTGATTCTTAAAGATTATTATTCTTTCATTATGTGAAAATTGGACCTAAATATTGTTCTATTTAATAGATTATAGTATCAGTTGATCACCAACGACGTATAAATCCACCCACATCAACACGCGGGTCGCGAAATTCACCCGCAACAACACCCGGCTATCACGACCCTCGTTCCATAGAAACATGTGTCAAGGTACAGTTATATGTTTGTTTTTAAACGGCAATTTATTAAGGGTTAGCAAAGAGCTAGAAAAATTACAAAATAAAAGAACTAGGATTTTTCATCCAAGAGTTCCATTGAAAGTTTAAACTACAATGATTAGAACACCAACTAAAAAATAACTTAACAATATCGTCGAAAAGAAGATCAACCTGAGGTAACTCGCTTCCAAACAGGACTTGATTACGGAATTTTCAAATGACCCACCAAATGATATAACAAACGCCTTCCAAAACATCTTTACGACGTTTATTAACACGAAGATTGGATAACCAAAGAAACCGGTCTTGATAAAAGAGGAAAAGTCTTCATAAGAGGTACAGTTACATGTTATTTCATTTGCCAAATCATTATACATTAACATCCCGATCCCACCCGCAAATTAAAGTGCACAATAAAAAAAAATATTCGTATAGTAAAGTTGGTGTATAGCTATCGGTTATTTTCATGTATTCTAATGTTATTTTATTAAAATAATTCCTCAATTATCTTATCTAAACATATCGTGATTTCTTCATCATGTAATCTATCAGAATGTAGATAAAGTGGAAGTCTTCATGACATATATTCAAATACATACCTAACAGTTTATAAAAAGAAAGAATTTATATATCGTTGATGATTTTCTTTATAGAACTAATTTACTCAACAATAACTAAGATCCAAATATACCAAAAGCAAGTTATCACTTTTTAGTAAATGAGAAGAGTGAGAAGAATTAATGAAATGAGAAGAGTGAGAAAAAATTATAGCCACATATTTTAAATAAGAAAAGAGAAATAATAGGAGATGCATCTATTTTTCATGGGTGCATCTAATATTTGTGGTTGTAATGTCTTCTCATTCTTCTCACCTTAGTTATATTTCTCATTTGATCCTAAGTCCACCCCTTCAACCCAAGTTTAGACAACTACGCAACCAACATGCCCGATTATTTTTCTCTCTGCATCACATCCTCCACGTGTCATATTCCTACTGGTCACAACGTCCCTTAGCATAAAACTCACACACATCACATCAACAACCAATAAAACCTTCCACACACACACAGTCACAAACTGTGTGTTGAATTTCTGTTAAGAAAAAATGGCTTCAATTTATCAACCAGTCAGAGCTACAACAACGCTGACGTCATCAACATTATCTTCACGCCGATCTCTTACAGGTATATACAATTAATTAATTTTCCTCTATTTCTTTATGTTCGTTCCTTGAGACGCTAAACGAATATAAATATTCGGCAAAAATAGCGATAGCAGAAAGCATTAATTGTTTGTTAATTAGGTAGGGCTGTAAACGAAATTGAACGTTCGGTGAACATGAACTGTTCGGTAAATGTCCGTTTACTTATTAAATGAATGAACATGAACAATAATTTACGTTCGTTTAGTTAAATGAACGAACATGAACAAAAGGCTCTTATCGGTTCATTTATTTTTGTGAACGTCCGATTATGCATTTGTTAGCGTTCGTTTATATTCGTATATAGTATATTTTTTTATACACTTTAATATTAGTTTACTTAAACAAAACAATACTTGTAAAACACACTATTATGTATATTTAAAAAAAAAATATGTTTATTAGTCTACGTTCGTTTAATATCTTATTGGACAAACATAAATGATCATGAACAACCTTTGTTTTTTAATAAACGAACAGGAACAAGAAAATATGCCCGTTTAAGTGATCGTGTTCGTTTATTCGTACAGTTCAAATTAAACGAACGAACATGAACAAGGCTCCGCCAGTGTTCGTCCGGTTTGTTTACAGCCCTATTTCCAAACAAGCATTGTGTGTAAAATGCTAAACACTTACCACTACTGCTTGTTTTGCCAAGCATACCATAGACGAAATGTAGGCTAACAAACATAATATTCAAACTTTACATAATATTCATCTTGTTTGTGTTTGTTTTTATATTAAGTATATATATTTTACTCTTAATATTTAATTAAATGATGCGATGGTCGAACATAAACAAACATAGACGAACAGCTAATCGGACGTTCACGAAATATACTTAATCATGTTATATAAACCTTGTTCATGTTCGATGAATAAATAAATGAACTTCATGACAAACAGTTCATGCACGGTTAGCCGCACATTTAGTTTGTTTACAGTTGTTAGTTACATTTAATTGGTTACGTGTTAGGTATTTTATTTATTTTGTGTTAAATTTGGCGGAGATTAAGAATTTATGGTTTATTGGTTGAATTTGTAGAGAGGAAAGTGAGTTTCGTTGTGTTGAGATCCGGGGGTGTGAAGGACAGTGGTTTAAAGCGGATATGTTGTAGAGGTGATCAGTTTGTTACGAATGCTGTGGCGGTGAGTGTTTTAGTTTTTGACATGGTTTGTTTGTGTTGTTGTGTGGTTGATGTGATTAATTGTTGTATTATGTATGTTGTAGGCAAAGGCTGATACTCCAGCTGAGTCGACTGCGTCTAAGCCTGGGTAAGTATATCTGTGTCTTATATGCGTATGACTATATGTTGCTAGTTTTCCATTGTGTGATAATAGCTATACATGTTGTTACTCGGTTTCTGGTTGTATTGCCTTACAAAGAAGGTTAACTTGGTTTTTCATAGGCGTAATGGAAGATAGTAGATATGTTTTGTTGCAAAGTAGAAATGTTTTGATAGTATGATTTCGTGGATGTATAGTCAGTAAAGTTCTTTGGATCTTATATTTCCGATCATTACAGAATACAGACCTTACTAGCTGCGAATCATCTTTTGGACAGTCTTTAGAATAAAGCTAGTTTTTAACCCTTAGATAAGATATCTAGTAAATGTATCCCTCTCTCTGAGAATACAACACACTGATAGTGATACCTTGCGTCTATTAGTTAACTGCAACATATCCATGATGAGACTCATAGACCCAAATCTCATCACAGAAGCGCGGTGAAAGAGGAATGCAGTGCTAATAATCCACAAATGTTCCTAGCGTAACATAGCCTGTTGTTGCAAAAGTTTGTGAATATAAAACTTGAAATGGTAGTCCTCTCTTTCTGGGATACACAATGGATAACTCCATGGTATCTATTGGAGCTGAGAAAACGACTCTTTAGCTATCAATGCGTACAAAACATAACAATCATATAACCAAAATTTCTTTCCGCCCGTTATTTGTGGAAACATATTATACACTTCAAACCAGTACAATATTGTCAGAACTAGCCTCGGTTCTTCCTCAAAGATCCATCCTCAGAAGCAAACTTCATGAAATAAGGTGCTAGTATCTCTTGCTCATGGTTCTTCGTATGCTGCAAATCTGTCACATCTTGGAATCAAGTGATTGTTAGTTTTTGTGTGTATAATCTTCACAATTGATATCAGCAATGGTAAGAAAATAAGGTTCTCAAAAGTACCCTCTAATCGAGTAATCTCATGCGTCCCCCTCACAGAGATGCATTAGGAGGTGGTGCTGAATAAACACACCTTGGTGTATACATTACTATATTGCAAGTTTTTGAGAGCCACTGACAATACATATAATTGTCCAACGCACCAGCCAACCTAAGTCTTGAACTTCTTCATGTTCACAAGCTTATTTAGAATGGGTAGATCTTCCCCTGACTACTGAAATAATGTTTGCTGAGACACAAGGAATTTTGAGACAGTAGAGGAGAGTCGTATTTACTTACCATTGATGAGATTCAATCGATTAAGAAGACTGATACACACTAGATCTTTGATTATTAATGCTTTATGAGTGGGATTTGCGGCAAATGAAGTGCAACGAGTATACACATGAGAACAGTTGTTAGTTGTGTCAGATAAAGATTAATCAGTCGTTTTAGTTACATTTAATTGGTTACGTGTTAGGTATTTTATATATTTTGTGTTAAAATTTGTGGAGAATAAAAACTTATGATTTATTGGTTGACTTTGTAGAGAGGAAAGTGAGTTTCGTTGTGGTGAGATCCGGGGGTGTGAAGGACAGTGGTTTAAAGCGGATACGTTGTAGAGGTGATCAGTTTGTTACGAATGCTGTAGCGGTGAGTGTTTAGTTGTTGACTTGGTTTGTTTATGTTGGTGTGTATGTGATTAATTGTTGTGTTATGTGTGTTGTAGGCAAAGGCTGATACTCCAGCTGAGTCGACTGCGTCTAAGCCTGGGTAAGTGTATCTCTGTCTCATATGCGTATGACTATATGTTGCTAGTTTTCCATTGTGTGATAATAGCTATACATGTTGTTACGTGGTTTCTGGTTTTATTGCCTTAAAAAGAAGGCTAACTTGGTTTTTCATAGGCGTAATGGAAGATAGTAGATATGTTTTGTTGCAAAGTAGAAATATTTTGATAGTATGATTTCGTGGATGTATAGTCAGTAAAGTTCTTTGGATCTCATATTTCCGATCATTACAGACCTTACTAGCTGCTAATCATCTTTTGGACAGTCTTTAGAATAAAGCTAGTTTTAACCCTTAGATAAGATATCTAGTAAATGTATCCCTCTCTCCGAGAATACAACACACTGATAGTGATACCTTGCGTCTAGTAGTCAACTGCAACATATCCATGATGAGACTCATACACCCAAATCTCATCACAGAAGCGTAGTCAAAGATGAATGCAGTGCTAATAATCCACAAATATTCCTAGCGTTACATAGCCTGTTGTTGCAAAAGTTTGTGAATATAAAACTTGAAATGGTAGTCCTCTCTTTCTGGGATACACGATGGATTATTCCATGGTATCTGTTGGAGCTGAGAAAACGACTTTTTAGCTATCAATGCGTACAAAACATAACAATCACATAACCGAAATTTCTTTCCACCCTTAATTTATGGAAACATATTATACGCTTCAACCAGTACAATATTGTCAGAACTAGCCTCTGTTCTTCCTCAAAGATCCATCCTCAGAAGCAAACTGTATGAAATAAGGTGCTAGTACCTCTGGCTCATGGTTCTTCATATGCTGCAAATCTGTCACACTCACATCTTGGAATCAAATGATTGTTAGTTTTTGTGTGTATAATCTTCACAATTGGTAGGATATCAGCAATTGTAAGAAAATAAGGTTCTCAACCTAACCCTCTAATCAAGGAATCTCATGCGTCCCCCTCAAAGAGAGGTGGCTGAATAAACACACCTTGGTGTATACATTACTTTATTACAAGTTTTTGAGAGCCATTGACAATACATATAATAGTCCAACGCACCAGCCAACCCCAGCCAACCTAGATTATATGGAACTGCTGAAAATGACAAGTCTTGAACTCCTTCACGTTCACAAGCTTATTTAGAATGGGTAGGTCTTCCCTTGACTACTGAAATAATGTTTGCTGAGACACATGGAATTCCGAGACGGTAGAGGATAGTCGTATTTACTTACCATTGATGAGATTCAATCGATTAACAAGATTGATACACACCAGATCTTGATTATTAATGCTTTATGAGTGGGATTTGCAGCAAATGAAGAAAAAAGAGTATACACATGAGGATAAAAATCACTGTATATCATGGAGATAGTGCTGATGAGGATGGATATTTGAGGGAATAACTGAGGCTTCATAGTTCTATGAAGGGGAGGGATTGAAGAGTGTAATATGATTCATCAGTCAGTGACATGAAAAAAATTCGGCTCCAAAATTGCAGTGTTATGTATGCATTGATGACTAATAAGTCGTTGTCATCAGGTTGGTTAGTTATCATGGAGTTATATGATGTGTTTCTTCGATATGGGATGAGTACCATTGCTTATAAGTTTATATTGACATCTTTTTCTATTGTAAAAAATGGCATTTCTCCTGAGGGGACACTTAGTGGATCGTTAGTGCTACATGGTGGATACATTTACTAGTGTCCTGTTACGAGATTTGGTTGATTTTTCTTTTGCATCTTATTTGACTTTTAGCAACTTGGTCTCATTTTTTAATCTATTATATCAATATTAATTTCTTCATTAGTATATTTAGTTACTGTGTTATAGTTCATATGAATATAAATACTCCAATGTATACTTTATAAACCTATGTATACGAAACCCTTTAAATCATTGGTCCGATGCTTCGGGCGAAACCTATTCCCAGGGCTATTGGGTGGTGGTCCCGGGGTCAAATTAAAAAAATTACTTTCATTGGGGTGTTACAACCTCGACCTGTTTTAGTCATAAGCGTGTTCTTATAAGTTGACATTTGACCTGTTAATGATAACCTGGCAGATCTTTAAGTCAATGGGTCCAAATTATCACCTCTACGTTAAAAGATGTGATGTGTGTCGTGCTTTCTTAACCCTGCATTATATATGGTACATTGTATTATTTATTCGCTCTAGCACCTACCAACCACCGCAAATGTTTCTTTCAGTAGTACAAGTACCTTGTGTTGGTACTAGGTAATATAGTCAAAGGTTGGATAACTTATATTACATTATGTTCTGCAGTCATGAATTATTACTCTTTGAAGCTCTTCGAGAAGGGTTGGAAGAAGAGATGGAGCGAGATGCCCGTGTATGTGTCATTGGTGAAGATGTAGGCCATTATGGTGGTTCATACAAGGTTACAAAAGGACTTGCTGATAAATACGGTGATCTTCGGGTCCTCGATACCCCAATTGCTGAAAACTCATTTACTGGAATGGGTATTGGTGCCGCCATGACCGGCTTACGACCAATTATCGAAGGAATGAACATGGGATTTCTTCTTCTTGCTTTTAATCAAATCTCAAACAACTGTGGTATGCTTCACTATACATCGGGTGGTCAGTTCAAAATCCCGGTTGTCATTAGAGGACCAGGTGGGGTCGGGCGGCAGCTTGGGGCTGAGCATTCCCAACGTCTCGAGTCATATTTTCAATCTATACCTGGAATCCAAATGGTGGCATGCTCAACCCCTTACAATGCAAAGGGACTAATGAAAGCAGCTATTAGAAGTGACAACCCGGTTATACTTTTTGAGCATGTCTTACTCTACAACCTTAAGGAAAGAATACCCGATGAAGAATATGTTTTAAGTCTTGAGGAAGCTGAAATGGTCAGGCCGGGAGAACATGTCACCATCCTTACATATTCCCGGATGAGGTATCATGTGATGCAGGCAGCAAAGACACTAGTGAATAAAGGTTATGACCCA
Source organism: Artemisia annua (assembly GCA_014162995.1). Classification (NCBI taxonomy): domain Eukaryota; kingdom Viridiplantae; phylum Streptophyta; class Magnoliopsida; order Asterales; family Asteraceae; genus Artemisia; species Artemisia annua. The sequence continues at coordinate 50,611 of LBNU01018811.1, forward strand.
GAAGTTATTGATATTAGGTCTTTAAAGCCGTTTGATTTGTATACAATAGGGAATTCAATTAAAAAGACTCACCGTGTGCTTATTGTGGAGGAATGTATGAGAACGGGTGGAATTGGTGCTAGTTTGACTGCGGCCATTACTGAAAACTTTAATGACTATTTGGATGCACCGATTATGTGTCTGTCGTCACAGGATGTTCCGACACCATATGCAGGGACTTTAGAGGAATGGACCGTGGTTCAGCCGCCCCAAATTGTTGCTGCAGTGGAGCAGCTGTGCCAGTAGAAAACTGAAAGACAATAGTCTCCGTTATCATGCTGGTACCATTGCTACGATCATATATATATATATATATATATATATAACTGCTGTAATTCCCTTAATTTTTTACACTTATGGTCTTTCTGGTCTTCTTTTAAATCTAGTTATGCCTTCAGATTATTACTGTAAATTGTTATTGGTTTCGGACATTGGGTGTGACTTGTGAGAGAAACGACTCATGCTTCTTTTAGTAGTCATCCTATAGAAGACCTGAATATATATTGCAATTAGCCACTACTATGGATGAGTAAACATCAATTTCACCATCGCATTAGAATATGTGATTATTTCATTTTCTTTAGTATAACTGGAAATCAAATATGCTGTATCCTTTGTTTAGTTTTGTGAACTCTTCAAGTAACCATAGTATATGATGGTAGAATTTGATCTTAGAAGGTAACAGTCGATGATAAGTTTGATAGGTTGAATAGTAATCATGCAATATTGGATAATCATAATCAGTTTTGAAGTTGTGAAATAATAAATTGGAAACTATCTACAGAAAATTAACTCAGTGATAGAATGTGCCAATACCCCGCCGGAGCAGAGTATTATGAGAAGGTAGAAGATAAACGGTGTTAAATAGAATGTATTTGCTCTAGATCCCATAAGAAGCTATAGAGCCTTTCCAAAGACGACTCCCCGGCGATGCTATTGGGGGAGTCAAGAGCGTGAGCCCCCCGCCCTGCCAATCCCTGATCGGATCAAGGACCTTATGATCCGAACCTTGACCTTGAAGAGGTCTTCTGTTTGCATACGGGCAAAGTCTATTTCTTTGGCACTTGGAAAGGCCTTTGAAGCTAAAAGCCGGCGTTGGGTGGACAAAATGGCTTCTACCCACACACCCCACCCACCCTCATCCCGGGACTAGCTCCCCCTCCCCCCTTGTGGCCTTGTGGAAACTGAAGCTTAACTTTTCAGTTTAATTTTATAAATTATAAAAAACGTTATTATGACTACACTCCCTGATTTTTTTGGATATTTGCCGATTTGATCAAAGTTGTTTTTACACAACAAACATATTGCATTCATATTGCTTTCAGTAATTCTACTTGAAAAACATGTTTCATATAGATGGTCAAATAAAAAAGGTTGAAATTTTTGTAACGAATGTTAATCATTTTATTCATTTCAAAACAATTAATAATTAGAGTTTTATCTTTTTGACTGATTTTTTTCTTTCTGAAGTATCCTAACATGATTTAAGTTGTGATTAACATGGTAATATTAATTAATCATACGTACTTTTCTTCACCAAGTGTTTTGGCTTAGTTCGTACTCATCTCCGAAAAATTGATAGGCCCACTGTAGAAATTTAATGGATAAAAGGTCAGGAGTTCGAGTTTCGGCTCGTGCTCACTCCAGTTGATGGCTCACTCGGCCAAGAGAGTTGCCAGAGCTATTTCTTATGAGGTGGACAATTGCTGATGTCAAAAGATATCCGAGATCAAGATGTTCCGCCAATTCAACTTTTGATGAATACGTACTTTTCTTCTTAAGTGCACAAGGAATCTCTATACTAAAAAGATAAAAATAAGCAACATTTTTAAAACACTAGGGACCATGTACAACTCTAATGATTCGTTATTAGTTAACCCCACTTTTATTATTCTGCAAACAAATAAAGATATATGAACATGTATGTTAATGTACACGCTTGTTTCTAATAAAGTGGCTGGATAACAGTGGGCCCAACCTGGCAGTATAACTATAATGCTCTTTGCTAGCTAGCTACATATGTATATGCATCCTTAAGTTAAATACTACTTATATATATAAAAAGTACTCGTATATATAGTATAACAAACAAAGTAGTAAATCCTACTCTAGCATGCCAGCCTAGTCATCTCATCGACAGTCGTGTTTGCACGGGTGAGTCGGCATTAATTTTACACGCATCAACCGCCCCACCATCATTTTACACTCACCAACCCAACATCCTCCTCCTTTCATACTTCTTATCACACATAAACCCTTCATTTTTATCTCCAAAATGTTTATAACCACTTGGGCATACTGCAATATGGTAAAAGTTTTTACTATTTGGTTTTACTAGTTTTTATTTTTTTTCTTTAAAGTTTGGTAGCTACTTGATATATGTTTAGTTTTTCTTGCATACTATTTATAAGTTTTCTAGTTGTGGGGTGTTTTTCGAAGTTTGCACAAAAGGGTTGTTTTCATTGATTATGCAAATGGTAAAAATGTTATCACATCAAGAACAAGTCCAGAAGTTAGGGGATTCAGAGATGAAGTTGGTTTCTTTTGCTAAAGATGTTAAGGATGGTTTAGTACTATCAAAGTCAAGTTTTGAGCCATTAATTCCTGGTCTTCCTGATGATATTGCTTTAAGTTGTTTACTAAGGTTACCAGTGGAGTTTCATTCGGGTAGTAGGAGTGTTTGCAGGAGGTGGTGTAATGTGTTTGGAGATAAAGGTAGATTTTTTAGACTAAGGAAGGAAATGGGGTTAAAAGATCCATGGTTGTTTGTGTTTTGTTATGATAAATGTAGTGGAAAGGTGCAATGGTATGTGCTTGATGTTGTTAGTTTTTCATGGCATATGATTCCGGAAATGCCATGTGTTGAAAAAATGTGTGGGCATGGGTTTCGGTCTGTTTCGGTTCCCAGGGATGGGTCGGTTTTAGTATGGGGTGGTTCACTTGAGTATGTGTTGAAATTTGATGTTTGTATGAATGAGTGGATTAAGATGAAGAAGATGAATACTCCTAGGTCGTTTTTCGCTAGTGGTGTGATTGATGGGATGGTTTATGTAGCAGGAGGGAATGGTAATGATGGGTTTGAGCTTAATTCGGGTGAGGTTATGGACCTGAGAGATGGTGTTTGGAAGCCGATTGCAAGTATGGGTGCGAGTATGGCTTGTTATGATGCAGCTGTGCTTGATGGGAAGCTTTATGTGACTGAAGGATGGTTTTGGCCATTTTATTTCGTACCAAGGGGTCAAGTTTATGACCCAAGGACGGATAAGTGGGAATGTATGGCCTCGGGTCTTAGGGAAGGGTGGACAGGCTCGAGCGTGGTTATGTTTGGGCATTTGTTTGTGGTGTCGGAACATGAGAGGACTAAACTTAAGGTTTATGACTCGAGAAAAGATGTTTGGGGAACAGTCAAGGGGTCTCCATTACCAGAGCAAATATGCAAGCCGTTTGTAGTGAATGGATGTGATGATAAGATATATGTAACTGGCAAAAATCTTAATGTTGCAATTGGGTTGATTCATCGGTTGAACACAACTTCAAACGATAAAAATTTGGACTTTTTAGTCGAGTGGCATGTCGTAGAAGCTCCGGCGGGCATCTCCGACATGACACCTTCAGGTGCACAAGTTATATTCGCATAACGAATTAGACTAGTTCGATTTTCAACACATTATGCAACTGTGTATGTAATTATGTTGTGATTTGTAGACGTGTTAAAAAGCATATATTAGTACCACCATTTCTAATGCTTGTTTTATTGTTTTTGTGCTTTGAGTAGATAAATCGAATTTAGTAACTAGCTATAGATAACTAATCACTATGGTTTCTAGAGGTGAACATGGGGCGGTTTTTGGCTAAACCAAACCCCGAACCAAAAGTTTGGTTTTATGGTTTTTAAAACCAAACTCCGCGCCAAAAGTTTGGTTTGGTTTTATCGGTTTTCGGTTTTTCGGTTTTCGGATATTCAAAATTTTCGATGACGGTTTTATGTTATATCTATTATTTTAGCCAAGTTTTTTTCAATTCGGACATCCGAAATTTCGGGTAACGGTTTTATATATCAAAATATCTATAATTTTTGAAAAACTTTTATATGAACTCTAAAACTGACATTTCATAAAACCCAATCTTTTTAATAAATTCTAATCAATTTTTCGGATATCCAAATACGGATATTTTTTGAACATCCACAACCTAATTCAAAAAATTCTAGAAAGTAAGTTGAATATTTGCCGAAAAATAATAATATTTCATAACATGTATATAAAAATATAGATGTGTGAACATATATGAAATAAAGAAAACTAAACTTTACAAATTTATTGTACTGTGAACTAGTTATAATACCCGCGCACGCGCGGGTTTTTTTAAAATTTTTTTTGAATCATATATTTTTATTTTTTAAAAAACAAATAATTTAATCTTTGTTTTGTTTGATTTATGATGTTTAATTATAGTTTTTTATTATTAAAGATAATTATTTAAAAATTTTAATTCTATTGTTAATTGTTTCTTATCTATAGTTTTTGTATTTATCTTCTACTTGTATTATGGATAAATATAAAATGTTACCTAATAAGAAAATAATCTTTTTTTTTAAATAATATTATTACTAAATAAGGTATGGTTTAGTTTTTTTGAAATGGAAAAGTCCCCACTTGGGGTTTTGTTTTATTATATAAAAGATGTCTAAATAAACATATGTTAGGAATATATAGAATACATGTGTCTTTTAGTTTTTGGATAGGGCTGGCATAACAGGTCACACGAACCTGTTAAGACACGAACCTGTTAAGGTCAAACACGAACACGACCTGTTAGCTTATCGTGTCATTTTTCTCAGACCAGGTTAACCTGTTAAGACCTGTTAAGAACCTGTTAACATGCATATTAGGTGGTGTTTTTTTTTTTTTTTTTGATATGGAACTGGATCTGAACAAACATCTTTTTTATTTTTTTTGAACAAAATCTGAACATCAAGAACAACAACAAAATTATTACTATGGATCTGAACATCTGAACATCAAGAACAACAACAAAATTAATTGATATTAATATAGATATGAACATCAAGAACAACAACAAATTATTACTCATTTTTCTCAAACAAGAACCATGAGCCAATTCGAACCAAACCCAAACGAACCATGAGCCAATTCGAACCAAACCCAAACAAGAACCATGAGCCTAGGGCTCTCGGTTACCCTATTCGAACCAAACCCAAACGAAACCATGAGCCAAACTCGATACCAAACACATTATTACTCATTTTTAACCTTTGTTTATTCGTTATTATTATCAAACTCACAAAAACCAAGGCCTTGGAGTCAAATCGAAACAAGAGTGTCTCGATGGTGGTGAAATAACCCACCTTGATCTTCGGGTGAGTCGAACACAAGAAAAAGGACGAAAAGGGTGTGGATTCGAGTATAAATCTTGAATGAAAATGGTGTTGATGTGGGTCAAAAGGCGCGTGGCCTAGCTCAAAAGAAAGGAAATCAAAAATAGAGAAGAATGGTGGTGGAGGTGTAGATGGACGCGCGGTGGTGGAGGAGTAACGGCCGGAAAAGTGGTCGGTTTTAGTGTGTGTTAAGTGTGTGTTTTTGTCCACGAAGAGAGAGAGAGAGAGAGACATATAAAAGAGAAGACTTTACTTTTTAGTGTGTGGATTAGTGGGAAGTGGGTACATTATATATAATATATATACTATAATATTAACAGGTCACTAACAAGTCTTAACATGTCTGACCTGTTAAGACACGAAAATTAACAGGTCTTAACAGGTCTGACCTGTTAAGACACGAAACCTGTTAAGGTCAAACACAAAACCTGTTAAGAACAGGTCGTGTCGTGTCGTGTTAACAGGTTTCGTGTCAAAATTGTCAGCCTTATTTTTGGACTTTGATAATAACTTGTATCAAAACCAAAATGTATAGATATATTTTTTTATTAGTTTTATTAATACTAGTATGGACAGTTTGGGTTTTCATATTAAACAAAAAACCGAACCAAAATTTTTGGTTTTTCTAAAAACCAAAGCCGCACCATCGGTTTTAGAATTGGCTCGGTTATTTTGGAGCGGTTTTTCGGATTTTAGGTTTTGTTAGAGCATCTACAATGGGCAAAGTTGATAAAAGTTTTTAACTATTCTAAAAAGTTATTTAAGGGTGTTTTTTGCATTGCATCAAAAGGTTTTTAGAAAGCTTTTCAATGAAAACTTGGTAAGTATCAAGTCTTTGCTCAAAGCTTTTGTTATTAAATATTTTGTGCATTTAAATCATTAAATGCAAAAAGTCATTTGGGTTTTTACCATTGTAGATGCTCTTACTCTTCCCCATATTAAGACTAGAATATTATGATATTGGTGGACCCTTTAGCAACATGATTTTACGGTTGGAAGTTTTTTAAGGTAACAATGATGGAAAGTGTGACACCATGAATTATGGGACAAAGTAGAAAACCTTTGCATAGTTAGAGACAAAGTGCAATTTGGATTTTGTTTGTTTGAAACGCTTGAAATACAACCATTTTATAGTAACTAGTTGGCTAAAAGATGAGATGAGCTTAGTTTAGGTTTATTTTTGTAAGGATATGGTGACATTCCCTATTCTTTCCACCTTCCTAGCACATTTGGTGAATAAATGAGTAAATGTTGGTCTAGTTCTTTAAAAGTGAAAGATACTTATTTTTTTTACTTGGATTTTCGTCTCGACATGCAAGCCAACTAATCCTAGAGCGATTATCTTTTTCGATAGCCCAGAGTCGGCGCAAATGAATCTCCGTGGCCACAAGAGGATTAATTTTCTCACTGTTGGATTCGAACCCTTGATCTCCTCTTTAGAAGCCTGTTAAGAACTCTGTTTGATATAGCTAAAACTTAAAAAGCCGACTGGTAAAAAGGAAATAAATAGAACTTAGCTTCGTTTGAGTAGTGTTTGATTGTTCAACATAAGAGTGCTGGTTATGACAAATTATGATACCGTCATAACTAGTTCATCTAACTTTCAAAAGTAAATTATGTTATCACACACATGAATAAAATATCAATCTTTGTAAAAGAATAATTTGCAGCCTTTTTCTTGACAAAAAATTTGTGATAAAAAGTAAAAGTATTATCATACAAAAGTAAAAAATTATATAAATTTTAGAAACCAAAATAACATATCTTTATTGTGTAAAGACATATTGTATCTTTATATCTAGCGCCTAAAACATGCTACTAATCTAAAACACATTGTTTAGAAAAAAAAAAAGAAGAAGAAGGAAAAAAAAAAAAAAAAAAAAAAAAAAAGCTGTATAAGCTAGCAACATTTCCAACCACTAACCTATGTGGGATTGGTTTTTTAAATGAGTTTTAACAGAAGAATAAACCAAGATATCTAAAGTTACACTTCCTACTTTCTATAAACATTTTATATAGAATAAACCAAGATATAAAGTGACACTTCCTACTTCCAACTTCCTATAAACATTATATCTTACCTGCCAATTCATTCATCATCTCTTTTGTAGTTGCTAAATATAGTAACTTTTGAAACAATTGAAAATCAATGTCACTAACGGCTTACTTTAATACAAACCCCCAATTGGTTAATCATCGTCTCTAAAAGAATTAATCGACCCATAATATGATGCAATGATGCAACATAACATCTTCTACTTCCTTACTTTCTTAGTCACGGCTATTAACATTTTCATTCATCATCTCGCCCTGTTTTAATTCATATATCTCTTCTCTACTACTATTATGCATGCATATGCAGGGGCGGTACTACAATGGGGGCAGTGTGGCCAGTTGCCCCCACAAAGTTCCTAATAGATGTTAAGACTTTTGTCAATGTCGATTTTTTTGGATGATCATGATGCACAATTTTATTTTGCCCCCATAAGAGAATATAATGGTAAAATATTAACCAATAGCTACATCTTAGTCTAACGGTTACGGACATTCTTTACTTTAGAAGAGATGATTTAATGTTCGATTTTTGTGCTATTTTATATTTTGTAATCAAAATTTCTGTTTTGGCTTTCTCTATTCATATTAATATCGATCAGGAAAAGTAAGTACGTCTTAAATATTGTCCATATAATAATAACTAGTTTAGGTTATAGCAAAACAAGTTCACTTTCATTCAAAGTAAAATCGTTGTCATTACATCAACAAAGATCGAGTTAGTGACATGACACGACTTGACATTTACTCTCAACTCTTGCCCCTTCTTTAAAAAATTTCTGGCACCGCCCCTGTGCATATGCATTACTTAAACTTAAAATGCTTAAAATTTAAGTAATTTTAATGAACTATTATACTCTTGATTAAAATTGACAACATCATCTATTACTTGGCTCCGTCCCTAATTCAACTTTAAATTTGATCTCGCTTTTACAAAAACAGAAAACATGATGAAGTATGACAGCTCAAAATTGTTTGTTAGTTCAATGTAAACACGTAAAGTTAGTGATCAAAAGTTCAAAGACGAAACTTAAAACATGACCTACGCGAAAGGGAAGTGGCAAAGGGTCGACGTTGATGTAGGTGCACAAGGGGGCACAGGTGGGCTCAATGTGTCATATTAGTAATGTTTGGAAACTGTATATGACATAAATTTCGATTTATTTTTAGACCTTTAATTAGGATATTTTAGTTATGCATATTATACCTAGCTTGTAACCAAAACAAATAATTATATACAGGGCCGGCCCTGAGCATGTGCGGCATAGGCGACCGCACAGGGCCTCCGATTTTTAGGGGCCTCCGATGTCTAAAAATTCCGTATTAATATATACTCATTCTTGGAAGATTTACTCTCATTAGAAGATGATTTAGGATAGAAAATATAAGATTTTTATAATAGAAAAGAGAAAGAACCTTCTTCCTGTGTTTTAATGGCGAAAATGAAATATGGGTTTTGAACTTTTGGTTGAAGGATATGTTTCTAGTGGGGCCCCAAGTTTTTATTTGTGTTTTAGCTCTATTAGTTTCAAAAGTTTAGTTCCAGCCCTCTTAAATTCACAGTTTATTATTTCAACCTCTTTAGTCTTTACCTATTTTGCGTTTGTGGTTCAAAGTCTAAGAAAGTTTAAATTAAACCCAAATTTCACAATAAAACTATATATGAGTTTGAAACATGTCCTAAAAAATGTTCTTTAGCTATGGTATATTTCAAAACATCTTATGTTACAAAAGTTATGTAATGCTTTAAATGTTACAACTAGAAATTGAAAATTTGTTTGATCGATATCAAAGCAATGCATCATTGAGTTAATAGTTGCCGAGTTTATGAATACTTCATCTTTCAGAACAAAAAGGCCCATTTTAAAAATAATGGCACATGGCCTCTAAATTCCACGGGACGGCCCTGATTACGGTAATGGTCATGACATGTTAGAATTATTGACGCTTAGAAGCTAGAGATAATAACGTAAATGGGGCCGTTCATGGTCTATGTGGCCAAGTTATAACTCAATAGTTGGCTCCAAGTTATGATACGAGTACAACACAAATTCTCCAACGTTAACGTCTTTTCCATTTACGTTCTATAGCAATCAAGTGTTATACACATAACTTGGTCCACAAATATGATACCCCATCCCATGTTTTTATGGTTACAGTTATGCCACGAGTTAGTGTATTGGTGTTTGTTCTAGATTTATTAAGTGGATCCCAAAATGTTGGTGTTATTTGATTATAATTTCTCTGGTGTTTTTTGATGTATGTTATTTGGTGTTGAGATGATGTGCGCTGACGTGGACGCTGACGTTTATTATTGAACTCAAGTTACCACTCCCCATTGCTCTTATGTCTATATGTGTGTTTAATATGAAATTTATCTATATTTTGTAAAGATTAGTTTTGAATAATTTTTATTCTGCTTAGTAACAAACATCAGAACATATTTATATATATGCCAGCAACCTAAGTAAGTCCGCGCGCGCATAACTTAACGTAGTATTTTTTATCGAGAGAGCAACAATAAATATTATAATCATATGCTAATGATATCGTGAATCTTTTAATATCGTTAAAAGATATTTATCGTTATAGTATAGGTATATACGTATATAATTAGAATTGAGATTATTTGTGTAATAGAGCTCAATACTTGCATATTTGGTTATGTGTTAGTTTTGTAATAGAAGTGTTTGTAATGTAGTCGATATGTTTAAATTAAATTAAGATAGTAGTTGATGTTATAGTACATTAGTTTCTTTTCATTTTCTACTATATCTTAGTTTTTCTTATTTTCCGTTTCTCAAAAACGAAATAATACAGCTATGTATCGAGACTTTCAACATACACCTTAATTCCTAATATTTGGAGTTTTTGAACGGTTAATGCTTACATCTTTGTAATCTTTTATGACGATGAGTGTGTGGCGTTCAGCCTGATGTTGGATAATTGTTGTTGTTAGGAAAGTTTGCTGGAGTGGCAGTGGTTTATCCAAACCACTTTCCAAAGATTGATTATGCCTTAGGTATTGGGATGAAGGCAATACGTATAAATGTCTCTTGTCACACTAATGTTTGAAACGAAACGTGATACTGGTTGGAATTTTACTACTTCACTTATAATCGGGTTTTCACGGTAATGATGTGATATATGAATGAACAGAAGAGTGTAGGTGTACTGTCATTACCATTTAATATTGGTAGAGATGTTCAAGTGTTTAGAAATCTTTAAGAGATTTCAAAAGGTTATGACGGAATGGTATCCTCTAGGATCTAAGACAGGCTAGTACTTCTAAGGGGATAAAGAGACAAGAATTTCTGATAACTATCCCAAGATGCTTGTTCGGATCTATCCCATAAATGAAAACTCTTCAAGAATGAAATAGGTAGTACAAATTAGGGTGTTAAGCGTTGCAGAGTGATAAGACACTATCGTGTCTCTAGATCTTTTACAGAATTCTGGTCGGTTATCGACGTTCAGTAGAAAATTATCTGAACATAACTTAGTACATACGATTCCAGTATTTGAAAAATTTCTAAGTTCGAACAGGTTAGTTAGTCAGACTATGTCCACTGTCCGGTTACAAATAGGTGACTAGGACTATATTTAGCCAAGAGGTTCATAAATTTTCAAATACCTAAATTAGGTATACTTGTGATATGTCCGTTCTCTTTCGAGAAATGTCCACTAGAGCATAAGGGCGATGTCAAACCATTGAGTTGCAAGTCCCGGCCTATACAAGACTTGTAACCTAGGTTTTCAAGTGCCATTGCATGAGAAGATCGAGTACGGTAGATACTTGCTGGAAAAGGAAAGTTTCAAGTAGATTCTAAAACAGTCCTACCAAGGCCAGAATCACGAACCTTTCATCAATGAAGGTTTCAGAAGAGAACTTTATGAATGTAGAGAAAGTTGCTGAACTTTGCCTTGTAGATGATGGATGGTTGTGTTTTTAGAAATCTCCATCTCGTTGCATTTCCATTAGAAAATTGTATTAGACTGTGACGGGTTTTGATTTTATATATGAAACGTGATATTGATGAGGTGATGAAATAAGTTTTAGAGACCATGCGCAATTCACAATGTCTGGAAGAAGATTTAGACCATTGTGCAACTCACACTGTCTTGGAAATAATGAGGACCATTGTGTAACTCACACATGTCTTGGAAATAATGAAGACCATTGTGTAACTCACAATGTCTTTTGGAAAATAATGAAGACCATTGTGATAACTCACAATGTCTTTGGAAATACATGAAGATCCATTGGTAGCTCAAAATTCTTGGAGAATAATGAAGACATTGTGTAAGACTCACATGTCTGGGACATAAAATGTTGAGTAGGAACATGATTCGGGAGAATGTGTCGTGCGAAATGCCTAGAGTAGGGCATGACGCAGATTATGTTCTAGTTCAATTTGTTCAGATAAAATGATTGGATATATCGAGCGTATTTATAAATTACTAGTATTTTTGTGTAGCTAACATGCCTAAAAGTCACATAATCGTACTGGAGGATGGATAGGAGACGGAGAGCGAAAGGCTATAAAATGTTTGTGGGAAATCAGTTATAGATTTAGGTCTCAATTAGACCCGTTTCTCTAAATATAGCTCTGATACCAATCTGTAACACCCCCAATTCAATGATGCAGCGGAACTTCAGCAACTGGGTACTCTATGGCACAACAGTCAGTAAAGTAGTAGAAAAACGATCTCTAACTGAGTCGTTTAAAAAGGATTCTATCATTCAAATTATCAGAGTTTACCCAAAGAATAGGTCCCAGATGGTTCATGTTTACATTTAATTGAATGGAGTTTTCGATCATGATAATAAAATTTAACCTTGCTTAAGTATCGTGGTCCTCAGTGCCAGCCTCGATATTATGACCGGAGAATACATGCTTAAACTGTCAGACACAAAGCGTTAGTGTTTGTGAAACAAAAAGGTTATTTAACTTCTCAGTGCTTCCCATGTTGCATGGAGAATTTTAGACGCAAATGGTTGTGATTTAAGTCTCTACTTAAGCGTGGATACTGAGATATTTGATGGTGTTATATTGTAGTCTTGTACTCCTGGATAACGATTGTCGATATATATATATATCGCTGATATAGAAACATCTTCACGTCTCACTAGGATGCGCATGCAACCAAACCCCCCCCTCACTACTGATTTCCAATCAGGTACCGTCTAATTATACACAAATCNATTTTTTTTTTTTTTTTTTTTTTTTTTTTTTTTTAAATAAAACTTTTGAACTATCTAATAGATATCTAAAATCATTTTTTAATTGTCAACCTTACCAAACTATGCAATAACTAATGATAACTCAAGGTAGTGAACATATATACAACCTTACGCAAGTAGTCGAAATGCCAAACGCCAAGTAAACACGTAAACTTAAGTGTTCCAAAGCTCAAAGATGAAAACTTAAAACATGATCTACGAGAAGGGGAAGTAGCAAAGGGTCGACGTCGATGTGGGTGCACAAGGGGGCGCAGGTGCAATCAATGTGTCGTTACGGGTCGTTAGACGAGGCTCTTGTGTTTGGAAACTGTATGACACACAACAAGCATAAAATACCTTGTGTCAAATCTTGATATACGAGTTGTTTAGTTAAGGATATTCTTTTTATTTAAATCAAACTGAATAATATATACTCCGTAATAATTGTATTGTCATGACACATGACTTATGTTATGAGTCGCATTCGGCATCTTCATTGAAAGTTGGGTTATTTTTCACTTTGGTTTTTTATCTTGTTTGTGAAAAAGGATTATGATAAACTGATGTTAGAAAAACAATTGTGACTTTGTAACAGGAAAATGATTGTTAAAACATAAATGATAGACTTAATGGGCCCAATAAATTACGTCTAAGCAAAGAATATGAAGTTAAAAAAAATGCACATGATTTATGAATTGTGTCGGCATAACCTTTAAAAAACATCTCTCTTTGAAATTATCTATTCACAAAGTTAATGATTTACTCCGAGCGTCGGTACGTGTGTGTCAATATGGATTTTGTTCATTTATATTTGTCGTAATTGGTATGAAATTGTGGAACGGTTTTTCTTACTTTTGACTAAAACTGAACTTCACACGAATTATGGATTCCTCCCTAACTTGAGGAATGAGAAGTGACTCGGTCAAAAATGTTAATCATTTTTCATTTTTGTGTTCGTAACAAGCTAAACTAGAATATGTGTGCATTATCCGGATATAATGATTCAATAACTTATAAAAAAAAATATTAAAAAACTTGTTGCGAGTATAATTTACAAACAAATACTTAAAAAAAACACACATCAACACAACTGGAAATGAACTATCTGAATGTGTAAATCATTCTTATTTATCATCTTCCGCTTTATCATATTCGTCAATCAAATAAATTTCTTTGCGTCTAAACACGGAAACTTAGTTTCTTTCTTCCTCTTGATATTGGCTATCGAAAAAACATCATTGACCTTTGTGTCATGCATATTAATAAGAAATAGCAAATCTATAGGATACATATCGAGTGATAATCGATAAGGATTTAGACATCTGTATCATCAAGAGTATCATCATCCCTATCGAAATGCTCTGATGCGTGAGTTTTGCAACCTTTGCACTTAGGTTTTACCTCTCAAGGGATTTTGAGAAGCTTACAACCCCCACCAGGCAGTGTACCTGACCGATGTAGTATAGTGAAGTGGCAAGTACCGGGG
>LBNU01018811.1:66368-92815 GCA_014162995.1 Artemisia annua
ACAATAATTTACCAAACACTTTGTAATGTTCAAGGTTACTCGCAAATCCCTTTACGTGGGGTTTCACTCGTCGACCTATGAACAAGATAGGAGAAAAGAAGAAGTTTGACCTTCTATTAAAATCAAGTGTACCAAAGGATGAATACATAGGGATGTATTTATACCGTTATGGTTGAGATCAAGTTTACAATGGTTTCCGATGTGGGATTCCATTGTTTTGCCATAAACAAGCCCAAGAGAGGATTTCTAGAACCTTCTCTTGTCTTGTTTCATTTTCTTCATATCCCGTTGACATTTATCGATCGTTAGTCAATTCCATTAATTACCTAACGCTCTTTAGTCATTTATTGTGAATTTAATAATTAATAATAACTTAATATATTAACTATTAAAACATTGAAACTCATACGTAATGTGTGCAATCCCGAAGTCTCGTGTTCGAATCCGGTCATACTTTAATAGTATACATCCACAAAACTAACAGCTCCCACTTGGATATACATTAATATAGTAATGACATTGGTTAGTCTAGCATAACACCGCAATGCCCCCAGAACGACCCTGAGTGTGGTTTCCTAGATAAAACCTTTTGATGAATCATCATCATACTTATCCTTTTGTTTCTAATACCACGTTAATCTGGATATGGATCTAAGTCATTCCATAATTAACTATTATGTTTCTCGTTATATCTGATTGAACAAGATTACCAAATCATCCGAACGTATTCCAAATGGATCTTGGGTACCCCCGTACAAACATCTTGTCAACCCTACGAGGGGTCCAATAGTATTATACTTCAAAAGAAATTTGAAGGAACAAATTCTTTCTTGATTACAAGCATAACCTCACGATATGAAGATCAACAGTATCTTTCCTAGCTTGCTATACAATGGAAGATGAAAATGTCATGTATCGATAAAAATAAAAAGTAGTGAGATGTTGTAACATACTAACTTTACATTTATTTCTTAATTGATAATCATTTTCGCAAAGCTAGTGAACTTGTTTTTTCTTTGCTTCAAATGTGTATGCATTTTTAATTTGTTCATCTATATAAATACAAAAACTCAAATGTTAAATTTACTATTTTCAAATATAATGGATGTAATAAAAAGCGTTTGATCTATACATTCATTTTGGTTAGGTGAATGTCACACCACGCCAAGGCGGAAACGCGAGTGTGTAACTTCATGGATATCATCAAAACACCTGGTGTCTAAATAGGGAAATACTACATGCACATAAGATAGAGCAAAGTACAAACACAAAGTGTTGTAACAATACCCTAAAAGAAAATAACCAAATCAAACCTCTAAAGGTATCTTCAACAAAGTCAAACATATTCATAATCCAAACATATAGATAATTCATCACGATGCAACTAAAGTCTCTTCTAGTCGCTTCCACCTATCTTATCCTTAGAATGCTCACCTGAAAATGATGCTTAAAACGTCAACATAATGTTGGTGAGATTCATAGGTTTAAGACACACATTCACATTCAAGGCAACCAGTTCACTGTGATTATAAAACATAGCTGGACAAATAAATATGGTTATCATATAAGCTAACATGCAATCACACAACAAAAAGCAACCATTGGGACGGAACGTGTCCCCCGATCCAACATTGGCATCAATTAGGTCGCTTGCGCGAGCAACAGGATAAGCATCCTCCCAATTGAATCACGTATATATCCATACAATCTTGGTATCAATTAGGTCGCATGCGCGAGCAACAGGATAAGCATCATCCCAATTGAATCACGTATAATCTCACAATCATATCATCACCACATAATCATCACACATCGCATTCACATGATAACATTATAAGTCCAAGCTTTTAAACCACACATAATCACAGTAACTCAAATCATTTAACACAAGCATCATTCCCATCACAAGTTTAAAACAAAGTAAAAAGTATGGGACTATGAACTCACCTCAACTTTGCAGCTTTCAACAAATAACAATCACAAATCTATACAACACAAATAAGTGCACGTTACACATGGTCAAGCTAAAAGCTATAACCCATGAAATACTCATATGATGGATGTCTAAGGTTCATATGACCCACCATGGATCTCCTAGACTCCATACCAAATACCATCAACCACTAATGCTCACTAAATCCCTTGTACTTATAATTTCAGAAAACGCAGAATTTTGGGGTACATTCACTCACATAAAATAATAACCATTTAAGCTTAACAACTCACACCAAAAATTCACCATGGTCTCTCATAAGCATACAAAGTAATCCCAGAAGGCCATGGTCTAATAACACACACAAAATACCCATAAGAAAATCAAACGTGTCAACTATCCAGATTCGGATCTGAACGCACACCAAAAAGTTTTGATTAAAGAAAAATACTTCTACAACTTTTTATTGCGAATCATTTTCGTGGAAGTCTAAGATAACCTAAAACTCAACTTTCCCAGAAGGGCTAACCTAGATATCACTTTTTCAACCACAAATCACTATCAAACTTTTACCCAAATTCTGTCCTGGTTTAACAGTTTTGACACCTTATCTTGTAAAAATCAAAAGACAAACTTTCCTACCTCGAAATCAGTCGTGGCTGGACTTTTTGGAAAGCTCTTTCTCTGAACTATAATTTGGACTCAAAATTCGTGATCTAACTCATCCCCATCTATTAAATATCATCGTATCTTCACAGCCCTGATATTCTGTCTAAACCCTAACTTGCAAACTGACGCGTTTTACGCTCAATTCTCTTAACCAATCATCATACTATTATCAATTAATGACTCTAACATGTTTTACATCATAAATTTACAGAAGTTTATAAACCCTAAATCCATCATACTTAATATTACATGAATTCCAATAATTAATCAATTAATTGAACATAGGGTTTAAGGATTTTACCTTGATTCTTGATTATTGTTTGAGAACTATAAACCCTAACTTTTTCTCCTTCTTTTTCTCCCTTGGATCGACCATAATACTCAAAAAAATGTTTAGGGTTGTTTGGGTTTGTTTATATATTATTTATGGATAATCTCTGGGCCTAAGAATCATATTTGGACTCAAATTGGGTTTCCTTTTCCCCAAAAACTCTCCTTGGCCGATTTTATATATACACACACATATATTTTTTTATTTTTTATTTAAATTTATTTATTACACTTAAAAACTTATACTTTTCATATTTTATGCGCTCCCATAACGAAACCTAACGTCTTACGCGATAAACCTTCATTTTACGACAAACCGGAAAAATAATCATTTTCAAAACAAAGTTTCCAAAAACAGATTTCCACACTCTTTATAAACACAACTCATAAAAACAATCTCCTCGTAACTTACTAACGTTCAAACACTTGAACGAAGGCTTGTTACGCAAAAACCACGAAACACCAAAACTACACAAGTCATTTCTACACCACAAAGACGATCAAAATGAACTTACCCAAAATCAATACTCCTCAAATCATAACAACAACCTCACACAAAAAGGGATTTAGTGCCACATTCATACTTATCATAAATATATTATACGTATCTCACAAATATACCACACAACAACACTTAATTCACACCAAACAAAGTCAAATGGATCGAGACTATTACTCAAACTAATCTGCTAAAATCACGGTTGTCACAGTGAAAAAGCTCTAAGTGTTTTGTTATGAATGGTTTTGTGAATATATCAGCTAGTTGATACTCAGTAAGAATAAAATGGAGCTCAATGTCTCCTTTAATTATGTGGTCTCTAGTAGGAATGAAAAGGATTTCAATGCCTCATTTAATTATGTGGTCTGATGAAGTTGTACTTGATGTCAATCTGCTTGATTCTAGAATAAAGTACTCGATTATTTGAGATTGCAATTGCATTGGTGTTATCACAAGTGGTTTTAAACACGTGGTTTGAGTGACGAGACGGCGTATAATAAAGAGGAATTAAAGGAGCAACACAAGACATTGTACGGTAGCTTGACAAATGAACAGAAGGGTATTTATACAACTGTTATGGAGGCGGTAGACAACAACAAGGGTGGGATGTTCTTTGTATATGGATACGGTGGCACTGGGAAGACATATCTTTACAAAACTATGTCTGCTGCTTTACGTTCAAAGGGCGAGATAGTCTTAAATGTGGCTTCAAGCGGTATTGCAGCTCTATTGTTAGAAGGAGGAAGGACTGCACATTCTCGATTTGCAATTCCGATTAAGATAGTTGATGATTCACTGTGCAACATACCGATTGACAGTGACCTTGCGGATTTGATACGTCAGGCAAAGCTCATAATATGGGACGAGGCTCCTATGCTACAGTCATATTGCTATGAAGCATTTGATAGGACATTACGAGATATTTGTAGGTCAGACGATAATCAACCATCTACTCGTGTTTTTGGCGGAAAAGTGGTTTTGTTTGGTGGTGATTTTCGACAAATTCTTCCAGTGATTCCTAATGCCAGCCGTAATCAAGTCGTACATGCCACAATGAACTCATCTTATCTTTGGCAACACTGCAAAGTTATGAAGTTGACAGTGAACATGAGATTGACTTCTGGATCTAATGAATCTGAGAAAAAAGAGATACAAGATTTTGCGGATTGGATTTTAGACATTGGTAATGGAAAAATTGGAGGAAAAAATGAAGATAACGCCACAGTTGTATTTCCAGATTCAATGTTGATTCAAGAGTCTGATGATCATGTTGGATCAATAATCAGTGAAACATACCCACATCTTAAACAAAATTTGTGGAGTGTTGAGTACTTTCAGGAAAGGGCCATTCTCGCGCCAACTCATGAAATGGTTGATAGGATAAATGACCGGATGCTGGATTTACTAGAAGGAGACGAGACGCTATACCAATCCTCAGATTCCGTTGCTTTGGATGATGAAGATACCAATTTTGATGACTCTATATACACGACAGATTTCCTTAACGGTATAAGGATGTCCGGTCTTCCACATCATGCAATAAAGCTAAAGGTTGGTACTCCGGTAATGCTAATGCGAAACATTGATCAAAAAGCTGGATTGTGCAATGGAACAAGGCTGCAAGTACTACGTTTGGGTGTCAATGTAATTGAAGCAAAGATCATATCTGGTGGCAGCATTAGTAAGATTTGCGCTATTCCACGTATGATAGTCAGTCCCTCAGACAGTAAGATGCCATTCAAATTGAATAGAAGGCAGTTTCCAATTCAAATTTGTTTTGGTATGACGATTAATAAAAGTCAAGGACAAACTTTGTCAAAGGTTGGTTTGTTTTTGCCAAAGCCGGTATTCTCACACGGTCAACTGTACGTCGCTATGTCACGAGTAAAGAGCAAGCGAGGATTGAAGGTTCTATGTTTAGATAAAGACGACAACTATTGTAATTACACTTCAAATGTGGTTTATAAAGAAGTGTTATGTCGAATTTGAATAACAATTATTCTTTTTTGTACTTTCAACATATGCACTTTTTATTTTTAGAATGACAAGGTTTTTAAAATGTTTAATATTTTATGTTTTTCAATTTTTTGCGCTTATCAATATATATTTTCTTTGTTTTAATACCATCTATATTATTATGAAGCGAACCCGCCCATCGGGCGGGTTATGAAGCTAGTTATTAAATAAAAGACAATGAACATGTACGTGGTTTTAAACAAGGTTGCAAAAATCGTGAATCGGTAGTCGGGCGGTCGACCACCTTGTAGCTTGTAATCGGTCTAGGCAGGATTAATCGGATTGGCAATACTGAAAATTTTTGGTTATTTCCGGCAAGTTTTGTGTATTTTCGGTGAGTTTTAGGTATTTTCGGGAAAATATTTTTAAAAACAACAACTGGTAATAGACTTAAACAGTTACTATAAGTGATAAAAATAAGTTTACAGTGAGTTTTGGTACTTCCAACAAGATTTATAGGTTTTCGAAAGTTGAACCACAATTGACCGCCGTTGATCTCCGTTGACCACGGTTAATCTATGTGTTTGACCCAGTTACATAAATCGGCAAGGTTGGTGGCCTTGTAGCACCTAATCGGTGATTAATCGGCCTTGTAGACCTTTTTTTTTGCAACACTAGTTTTAAACAAGGATAAGAAAAATGTGCTTACATAGACAAAACGCGCCCTAAAAATAATGATTGAAATACGAAGTTGACTAATGGTTGTAAACAAGGAATGCAATGCCCGCCGCGTTGCAGCGGGGCTTTTTTTTACAAATTTTTTTTACGATGTGTGAACTTTGCACTTGTTTTAAGCAACTTTGAGCCAAATGACCAGTATTCACTGAAATAATTTTCATAAAACAATGAGATATACGATTGGCTAAAGATTAAGAGAGCAAAACTATGGTTTCGGAAACTCAATTTAATTATCCTAAGGTCACGAACACTATTTTCAAAAGTAAATTGTCAATACATACTGAGAACCTGTTTGTTCTGGTATGCGTAAGCTGCTTCTAATTGACTTCGATCACAGTAAACGTGTGCGTTATTCCTTTATCGAGCCAACATAACCTAGAAAGCACGAAACGAATCGAATTTGCAAAATAAAATTAACTTCGAGAAAGTTATGTGTATTTATATTCGTTTTTTTTTGGAAAACTTAATTCGAGAACAATGGCGTAAATTTCACAATTTTTTTTTTTTTATTTTTTATTTAAATTTATTTATTACACTTAAAAACGTATACTTTTCATATCTTATGCGCTCCCATAACGAAACCTAACGTCTTACGCGATAAACCTTCATTTTACGACAAACTGGAAAAATAATCATTTTCAAAACAAAGTTTCCAAAAATAGATTTCCACACTCTTTATAAACACAACTCATAAAAACAATCTCCTCGTAACTTACTAACGTTCAAACACTTGAACGAAGGCTTGTTACGCAAAAACCACGAAACACCAAAACTACACAAGTCATTTCTACACCACAAAGACGATCAAAATGAACTTACCTAAAATCAATACTCCTCAAATTATAACAACAACCTCACACAAAAAGGGATTTAGTGCCACATTCATACTTATCATAAATATATTATACGTATCTCACAAATATACCACACAACAACACTTAATTCACACCAAACAAAGTCAAATGGATCGAGACTATTACTCAAACTAATCTGCTAAAATCACGGTTGTCACAGTGAAAAAGCTCTAAGTGTTTTGTTATGAATGGTTTTGTGAATATGTCAGCTAGTTGATACTCAGCTAGTTGATACTCAGTAAGAATAAAATGGAGCTCAATGTCTCCTTTAATTATGTGGTCTCTAGTAGGAATGAAAAGGATTTCAATGCCTCATTTAATTATGTGGTCTGATGAAGTTGTACTTGATGTCAATCTGCTTGATTCTAGAATAAAGTACTCGATTATTTGAGATTGCAATTGCATTGGTGTTATCACAAGTGGTTTTAAACACGTGGTTTGAGTGAGGTTTTAGGCTGATTATTAAATAAAAGACAATGAACATGTACGTGGTTTTAAACAAGGTTGCAAAAATCGTGAATCGGTAGTCGGGCGGTCGACCACCTTGTAGCTTGTAATCGGTCTAGGCAGGATTAATCGGATTGGCAATACTGAAAATTTTTGGTTATTTCCGGCAAGTTTTGTGTATTTTCGGTGAGTTTTAGGTATTTTCGGGAAAATATTTTTAAAAACAACAACTGGTAATAGACTTAAACAGTTACTATAAGTGATAAAAATAAGTTTACAGTGAGTTTTGGTACTTCCAGCAAGATTTATAGGTTTTCGAAAGTTGAACCACAATTGACCGCCGTTGATCTCCGTTGACCACGGTTAACCTATGTGTTTGACCCAGTTACATAAATCGGCAAGGTTGGTGGCCTTGTAGCACCTAATCGGTGATTAATCGGCCTTGTAGACCTTTTTTTTGCAACACTAGTTTTAAACAAGGATAAGAAAAATGTGCTTACATAGACAAAACGCGCCCTAAAAATAATGATTGAAATACGAAGTTGACTAATGGTTGTAAATGGCTCGGGTAGCTGTCACTTCCCCTCGCCATGTAAACAATTAAACTAAAGCAAATACCTAATTATGCAAATACATTGAATGACCTTAAATGTGATGCCCTCAACTTGGGTGATCGAGAAAACACCACCTACGCATAGATACAATCAGGACTGGATCGGCTAATTCTAACCTTTCTATACATGCATTAAACACAATCCCAATTCAGATATAACTAAACCTTGGGCGTATAATGAATAACCTAGCGCGAGAACTAAGCTCTAGAAATGAAATTGCTAGTACTTGTGTCACAACTAGCTTAAGTTTACCATATGATTTTTAGTTAAACCTAATACAATTGCAAATCTCTTTTAATTGGATATGTCTGATTACGAACTTATGAGTCTCCTACCGATTTAAATCCCTAACTTTGGGCTAGTTAGGTGTCAAACAAGATATTAATTACCTAAATTAATTGTGATTAATATTTAATAGCAATCAATTACAAGTTCAACATTGATAGTAATAAAAATGGTAAAGAAGCAGTTACTTACACAATCATTAATCAACAATTGATATCCTCATACATAGCTAGGGTTTGTCATAATCCAAGTGAGCACACAAAAACTTAGCAAATCATGATGAACAATTAATCAGGAGATCAAGATAAAAGATAAATCACGATATTATAATCAAAGTCATGATTAAACAAGCAAACCGTGAAGTATTTAAATTTTGTGGTTATGAAATAAGCGTATTTTAATTCCCCTTTTAAAATCACAAAGAGGACATGAACCATAGTTGTTTTTGAACTTATGAACCATTATAGTTGGTTGAATGATTATACAACCAAGCCTTCANTAGTTTATAAAACTTTTAATAAATCGATTTTTATAACAAAACATTTTATATTTTTTTTTGTGTTAAAAACATGATCTCATAATTTTTTTTCCGAAGATTTATAGTTTTTTTTTTATATAGATCCGTATGGATCTATATCTTTTTTTTGTAGATCTAATGTTTTTTTTTTGTTAGTATTGTCGTTTGGTCGCTTGCCGCTGCTGTAACCGCCACTCTCTCGCCAGAAAAAGTTGCAACTGTCGACGAAAAATTTTGAGGTCGTCGGAAAAACTATGTGGCTGCCGGAAATTATTTTTGGCGTCGGAATTTAATTATGTAAATTTTACCCGATTTGTAAGATAGGTTAATGCACTACTTTTTTGTTAGTATTTCCAACTGGTAACAAACTATTAGTTTATTCAACAAATACCTTTACAGGATATAACTTGCAAGCAATGGCTGAAGGTCTTTTAGCAACATCTTGGGCTCAAAGCTAGCCCACTAAGTAAATTATATTTTATTAATTGTATATTATTGTTTGCTGCCTCAACACAATTAATAGTATATAGGAATGGCTCGGGTAGCTGTCACTTCCCCTCGCCATGTAAACAATTAAACTAAAGCAAATACCTAATTATGCAAATACATTTAATGACCTTAAATGTGATGCCCTCAACTTGGGTGATCGAGAAAACACCACCTACGCATAGATACAATCAGGACTGGGTCGGCTAATTCTAACCTTTCTATACATGCATTAAACACAATCCCAATTCAGATATAACTAAACCTTGGGCGTATAATGAATAACCTAGCGCGAGAACTAAGCTCTAGAAATGAAATTGCTAGTACTTGTGTCACAACTAGCTTAAGTTTACTATATGATTTTTAGTTAAACCTAATACAATTGCAAATCTCTTTTAATTGGATATGTCTGATTACGAACTTATGAGTCTCCTACCGATTTAAATCCCTAACTTTGGGCTAGTTAGGTGTCAAACAAGATATTAATTACCTAAATTAATTGTGATTAATATTTAATAGCAATCAATTACAAGTTCAACATTGATAGTAATAAAAATGGTAAAGAAGCAGTTACTTACACAATCATTAATCAACAATTGATATCCTCATATATAGCTAGGGTTTGTCATAATCCAAGTGAGCACACAAAAACTTAGCAAATCACGATGAACAATTAATCAAGAGATCAAGATAAAAGATAAATCACGATATTATAATCAAAGTCATGATTAAACAAGCAAACCGTGAAGTATTTAAATTTTGTGGTTCTGAAATAAGCGTATTTTTAATTCCCCTTTTAAAATCACAAAGAGGACATGAACCATAGTTGTTTTTGAACTTATGAACCATTATAGTTGGTTGAATGATTATACAACCAAGTCTCCAGCCCCTAGAGTTGGCCCTCAAAGGGTTAGCCACCAAAAGTTAAGAAAATACATTTTAGGGTTTGTATATATAGACTTTCGCACCCGAACGCTGCCACCAAAAGGTGGTGACACCATCCGGACCCTCACCAGGTAACAAACTGGTTTTTGGCATAGGATCATAGCTCTCGACTTCTAATTTTCGTGGCAGTTTGAATCACCTCAATCCGAGCTCGTATGAGATAGGTATGATCAAAACAATGCAACTAAGTCGATGAACACTTCTAAGAAAATAACGACCCAAGACGACGTCTGGTGGCCCTTGTGACGGTGTCTGACCTTGATGTCAAATTTTGGTTACTCCCTGGAATGACCATCTCATTATTTAAGCCGTTTGCGTGAATACTAGACGGCGTCTGGCTTCGTCGTAAGTCTTAATTCTTCGTATTCCTCCCTCTCCCCATTTCTGGGCATAAGTCCACTTATTAGTTCAGAAATTTTCAACTACATGCATTCATGGAGACATGGGAAAGTAAAACAAGGAAAAACAACCAAAAATCATATAAAATCAATGATTAAAAAAAAAAAAAAAAGCTAGTGTATTTTAGGCCTCATTAGTGTCTTACTCCTATTTGAACCTCAAACTTTTTGTAAGTATATCAAAATCAAAACGGGGTGATTTTTAAGATAATAAAGGGTTGCATGTTACTATCATTTTAGGGGCTAATGAGCTTATTACCTTATATAACTAAAATAAGCTCAAGTAAGTATGAAAGCTTATTTGTTTAGTCTCAAGAATTCATCATGGGGCTCTGTCCATGAGTGATAATTGAGACTAGTGCAAATAAGCTCACGTAAGTGTTTGTTTAATATTATATGATTGAACTTATAAGCCAATATAATGGGTTTTTGATAAGTTCAAACTTTGTGTTTTATTTAGCGAGAAGCGAGAAGAAATTTTTCGTACCTTATAAATGTTTATGTATCTTTTTATAGTTTTACCTCACTAACTTTAACTCAACAAATAAGCTTACGAGCTTTATACACCATAAACTTTTTACGAAACATAATTTTAAGCCTAAAACATAATTACATAAGTTTCGTTGATGGAATTAAGTGCAGTTTTCTGATGATTAAATGCATTTTTTTTTTCACTTTTGTTTGTAAGCTAGAAGAAGAAGTGTTTTCTATTTTCTTTAGACAAAAATAACTGTTTTTATATTCAATTTTTTAATTTTTTTTCCTTGTCTAATTATGCCTTCTTACATCTTAAATATTTCAAATCCACATCTTTTCTTGTAGACATAACTTTAAAAATCATACAAACACAAAACTCAAGCTACAAATTATATACTCCTCCGTCCCATATTAAGTGTCCACAATGGAATCTTGGGATGTCTCAAATTAAGTGTCCATATTCTATTCCCACCAATGAGATGAGACTTTAGTGGTTAAAAATGATATTTGATTGGTGGAGAGTTTAGTTAATGGATTTTTCTAAAACTTTGTACATTTTGAAAGTGGACAGGACGGATCGCACGGAGGGAGTAATTTTTTTTTTCTTGTTTCAAACAGAAATTAAAAAAGTAAAAGAAATTAAAGTAGTGGATTACCGTACTAACAAGTTAACAACATATGTTGTTTGTTTGAAACTCGAGACTTCGGGTGCGAGATTCATCCTCACCGGAATATTCCCATTTTGATTCCGTCAATTGAATTTTTATAAACATGGCTGCTGTTGCTGTTCGGCGAAGACTCTCACCGTCTACCATTTCTCATACTCTTTTCTCCAATGGTACATTCATTCATTTCTTAACCTAATTCTTTATTTCAGGATAAAGTTTCAATTTTTAGGAAAAAAAAGTTGTTATTTAGCTTAGGTGATTTCGGCTTATATAACATTAGCCGGCTTATTTCGACACTTATGAGCCGAACACATATAAGCGAATAAGCCGTATATAAGCTTAAACAAACACCCCCTTCGTCTTATATTTCGTAGGCCCCTACTTCTCGGCTTATTTTGTGACTTATGGGCTTATATAAGTTTGTAATATCACAGTAAGCGTATATATAAGCCCAAAAATCTCAATATAAGCCGGAAATTTGCGGCTTATGAAATATAAGCCGAAATCAAATAAGCTCATAAGCTCACATATTAGCTTAAACAAACACCCCCTTAGAGGTTTAGCAGCGTATTTTGTATAATGTTTTTAGGAATTAGGTAGTTTATGACTGGAGGATGTAAAAAAGCTTTATTTGCTTCTTTACATTTAGATACAATGTATAAGCATTTTTAGGGTGTTTCGGATTGCTTATACAAACTGCTTTTCTATTATTTGTGAGAAACAAGTTGTTTTGAATAAGTAGTTTTCAAGTTGTTTATTCAAAACATCTTATTTCATTTGCTAATAATTAGATAAGCGGATTGGATAAGCTGTCATAAATACCTTCAAAACTGCAAGCAGTTTTGAAGGAGTTAGGGATTGCTTATTAGAAATGTGTATCTGATTGTTGCTTTTTGAAATAAGGTGTTTTGAATAAGCAACTTGAAAATTGCTTATTCAAAACAACTTGTTTCTCACAAAATATAGAGAAGCAGTTTGTATAAGCAATCCCAAACACCCTTTCAGCTGTTTATACGTTGTATCAAAATGCAAGAGTAAAGAAATGTGGTGATTGTGATAGTTACAATGGTTTTCCCAACAATTTTCATGTCCAAATAGCCAAATTCATTAAATTACTAAAAATGGTGGGTGTAGGACTATAGGTGTATTTGTGCTTGATTTTGATGTTAGCTGATTTCATCTTTAATAATAGCATCATCTTTTACAAGAAATCATCGGTATGTAGAAACGGAAGGCTTGTAATTGCGTAATTTTCGTACACATTGTTTTTCTGAAATGCTTACATAAGTTTGCCATAAAACTAAGGTATTTATAATATATTATACCCATATGGTCATATGTGGATGGTCATTTACTTTTAGCTCGCCTTTCGCTGAAACAAGGGTCATGCTTACCAATATTGCTCCATCTATATCACAGAATAATACTGGTGTCGCATGACAATTCGTTCTAAGCTTAAATAGTGAAAAATCCACATCGAATATGAAGTTAAAAAGTAGTTCTTTGGGCACTTGCAGTCACCATTTAGCTTTATGTATTCTGGTAACTGGTATGTAAAAGTACTATAATACACATGATACACCACTTTAATTGTTAAGTTAAATCAGAGATATTGGTTATCCTTTGGTTTATCAGTTCTTGACATCATTTTTTATAATCATGATGATTCCCTTTCATAATGCAGTTCGTATATATGCTTCCTCAAGGCAGTTTAGCAGCTCCACTGGTCCAGTGAAGTTTGATTTCACAGACATGACGTAAGAACATCTTATCCGTTGTTATATACTTATAATCCTAAATCTTCTAGACAAAATAGATGTTTGTGCTAATGAGTGTTTCTCATGTGGTTAAACATAACTTAAACTGATGGAACTTATTGCATCCATTCTAGTCGTCCTCACACATGGTACCCGGTTGCTCGAAGAAAGAAGCGAAATGTAATCCTTCACGTGGGTCCAACAAACAGTGGGAAGACATATCATGCACTGAAGCAGTTGGAGCTCAGTTCTTCTGGTATCAACATCATTATTTTTTATCCACGCCTTTGTTAACGGGTTCAAACCAGAATCTTGCTAAAAAATTGTGATCTGTTTTTTTCCCTAAAAAATTAGGTATCTATTGTGGTCCTCTGAGATTGTTGGCATGGGAGGTAGCAAAACGGTTAAACAAGGCAAACGTTCCTTGCGATTTAATTACTGGTCAAGAAAAAGAGGTTGTTGACGGTGCAATGCACAAAGCTGTGACCGTAGAAATGGCTGATGTCAACTCTGATTATGACTGTGCTGTTATTGATGAAATTCAGGTGTGTTTTAATTAATGCTTGCGTTGAATATAATCTGTCTGTAAATAATTAAACGATCTTTATGTATGCAGATGATAGGGTGCAGGACACGTGGATTTTCATTTACACGTGCTCTTTTAGGAATTGCAGCGAATGAGCTTCATCTGTGTGGAGATCCTGCTGCTGTTCCATTAATTCAAGAGCTTTTAAGTGTTACCGGCGATAATGTGCAGGTAGTGAAATGGTGTTTGTGGACGATCTGTTTATAGGATGTCTAATTTTATTTTAGTATTTATATTGATTTATTTTGTTGTGCAGGTACAAAATTATGAGCGACTTTCACCATTAGTAGCATTAAAGACCCCTCTTGGATCTTTTTCAAACATTAGAACTGGTGATTGCATTGTGACATTTTCACGCCATAAAATATACAAATTAAAGGTAAGATTTATATATGTTTGTTATGGGTTTATGTTAACTGTTAGCACTGTTATGCGTTTTATTGCAAATATAGGCATCCATAGTTTCTAGAACCAAGAAGTGTGCAACTAATTTTAGCTTGCCTATTTGTATTGTCAGAAACAAATCGAAAACGATGGAAAGCATTTGTGTTCTGTAGTTTATGGTTCATTGCCTCCAGAGACACGAACAAGGCAGGTATTTACTTCTTGCTGTTTACAGTCACTATTGTATTTGTATCTCATCACAATATGTTTATTATGCTTGCATTAATTACCGAGTAATTTTTTCTGGATAATTTACAAGGAGGCCACATTGGTATTCAACTTTTTTCATTATGGCCACCCAAATAGCGGAACTACTTTATAGGCTGCCTAATGCCTATACATGTATCAAGTTTTGTTTGTACCAAATCTTATAGAAAACAGGCTCAAGGACGAAGATAACCTTAAATATTTGGGGAAAGAAATATATGGCTTGGTTTTTGTATAAATTCAATAAAGTAAAAATATTATTAAACATTAAGAAAACTCAAGAAAGTTTTCTGCCATTCCGCATTTTGATCAGTTTTGGTATAAACGAAATTATATCTATACTTTGGCTACTTATACGTCATCCTTTTTATGTAAGATAATACTTCTGGTGTTCCGATTTTTATGTTTTGTCGTCTGGTATATATCTTCTGTTTTTGAAAGGCAGAGACACACGCACACACACTACTTTAACATACTCTACAACTTTTAATATACGACCTATTGTCCACATATATGGTTTGTTCACATTTATGATCTGTTAGTTTCGTGGTCTAATATGGTTTGTTCACATTCATGATTTATTAGTTTCTTGTTCTCATGATCATATGGTTGCTTAAAGCTGATAAAATTTGTTAAAACTGCAGGCAACAAGGTTCAATGATGAAAGTAGCGAATTTGATGTTCTTGTAGCAAGTGATGCCATTGGCATGGGCCTCAATCTCAACATTTCTAGAATTATATTTTCAGAAATGGAGAAGTTTGATGGATTGGAAATGCGGCCACTTACTGTACCGGAGATTAAACAAATTGCTGGTAATTTTTATTGTAACTAGGATTTCATTTTCAAATATAATGCAGAATGTAATAACAATATTGTTCCTTCAGACTTATGAAGCTAGTCTTCAGTCAATGACCTTAAACCATTTTTTTAATGCCATTAGTCCCTAAATGTTTTCTTCCTCAGATTAGCTCCCTTAAACTATTTAATGCCCTCAGTCCCTAAATGTACTTTTGCATCTAGTCCCATATTAGTCATTGTACTCTTTTGTACACGAGTCATTCGAAGATGGTATTGTGACCCGTGTGAATCATTTTGTAACCAAAAATCTCTTAAGGACCGGCTCTTAAAAGAGTTAAATTGTTGGATAAGTTGTCAGAATTGCAGATAACGTTAACTTTTATATAAAAAATGCTAAGATTTTGAAGGGTTACAGAATTACTCACATGGCACAAAAACGATCCTTTAATGACTGAGATATACAAAAAGAGAGTACAATGATTTAAGCCGCATAAATGCTGGTTATTTTCTATACAAAAGAATCCTGTCGGAAAACAACTACCATTTTGCCATCCTTACTGTTGAATATTCACAAGTAGATACAAATTAAAGTGAGCCCGTGAGGAGTTGTTATCTTTGCTTCTAGTTAGATGCAAACTTTTATGAGACTCTTCTTATGAAAACAAGTAAGGTATTCTGTTCAAGTTTGTGTACAAGTTATGAAAGTGACATTGTCAGTAACTGGCCATACCTTTTCTGTTATCAAAACTTAACATTACTCATATAATTTTCAAAATTTATTAAGCTTTGTTTTATGAAAATTTTAGTCATCTCCAATTTGCTCCATTGCGTTTTCGAATCGCTATCTCGCAATTAAAAATTTAACCTGCTAATTTTTGATGTCTATTGATCTGTTTATATGCTATATGGTAGGTAGAGCTGGGAGGTATGGATCTAAATTTCCTGTCGGTGAAGTGACTTGTTTAGATAAAAAGGACCTACCCTTGATTCATTCCTCACTAAACTGCCCATCACCAATTCTAGAGGTATATCATATATGCAATTCTTAAAATAAGCAGCTTTCTAGTATAATACTCATTAATTCTGTTTAATCCAACTTTTGAGTGGGAAATTTGTTTATGATGCAGAGTGCCGGATTATTTCCTACCTTTGACCTCCTATACATGTACTCTCGCTCACATATAAATTGTGGTCTGTGCCAGATACTGGTCGGTTATTATCTACTTTTGTTTATTCTTTTATGGTTTATTATGTGAAAGAACATGTGCCAAAAGTTTTGTGTTGGTATACTGACCGAATAATGATGAATATTCTAATTTTTTGTTATGTCTATATTTGTCCAGGAGCAATTTGTGGAGAATGCCAAGTTATCAGCCAATTATTTTATTGCTAACTGTGAAGAAATGATGGTATGCTTTGCAAAACCTTTCTGACTTAAATAATCTAACTGAATCGTTTTGAGGAATCCAACTTGTATTGTTTTATGGTGCTTGTAGTAACGTGGCATGGTTACTTCTAATAATCCAATTTATTTTGATATATTTTTCTTCACAACAGAAAGTTGCTGCGGTACTTGACGAGATGCCAATTTCCTTGCATGATAAGTACCTTTTTTGTCTTAGGTACGCCCTTTTTTTTATTTCTGGTTTATAAGATTAATATCACATAAATATGACTAATTGGTTGGGGGACTTGAAGCAGTTATTCTTTTTTGTTAACTCTTTAAGTTACTGACTCTTGGTTTCTGCAGTCCTGCTGATATGACTGATGAAATATTATCTCAGGGACTCACACAGGTAGAATCTACTATAATATTTACCTTTTCTTTCCTGTGTGTTTGTTTGGGATTATAACTAATAAATTGTTTATCCATTAGTTCGCTCATGCTTATGCAAAGAGTCGCATTGTTCGACTTCGAGAAATATTTACTCCAGGGACACTTAAGGTTCCAAAGACTCAAGCTGAACTCAAGGAACTTGAATCAATTCATAAGGTAAGCTTTTCTTGTCACTAGCGCCACACAATGCATAAATAGATCAAACGTGTATCAGTTGTAAAGTTCATATAAATGTGAATTACCCATGTGGCCGTGTTACAAACTTTCTTCATCCCAAAAGAACACTATTTCAAATTTTAACATGAGGCTCATATATGTAATTTTCCAATATAAATTGCAAGAACTTGACTATAAAAGTCAACTGTATCTTGAATTCTAACTTTCAAATATCTTATAACCTTCCTTCATTTACTAGCCTTTCCTCACGTCTTATTTAAAGGTCCTGGAGCTATATGTATGGTTAAGTTTCCGGCTCGATGATTCATTCCCAGATCGAGAAGTCGCAGCAACGCAAAAATCAATTTGTGGCATGTGAGTAATCTTAGCTCCATATTTTACACCATCTATTAAATTCCGTATCTAATTTTGGGAACCTCATATTACAGGTTGATTGAGGAATTTTTGGAAAGATTTGGGTTCCAAAAGCCAATACCGAAAAGATTAAAACAATATCGATAACCTCAAGAGATATTAACATCCTTCATTTTGTTTCATTTAATTAAATCAAAGAGAAGAAAGTATACTGTAGTTATTCAAGACAGCCATTTTCAGGTATAAGCTGATCTAGCGAGCAGTTATAGTGACTATTGTTTTTTCTGTTATTAAATGGACATTATGATCGAGATAGTTATGCTAATCTGATGCAGGATAGTGTAGAATATTTGCAAAGATGGATTGCGCAAGAACACATATGGACTCAGGTAGGATTCTTGTTTGTAGTGTATTAGAGTAGCTTTATTTGGGCAAAAAAATTGGATTCAGCTGTTTATACATAATATTCACCAATTCATTTTGGCATTATGGATTCTAGTTTGGTTGGCTGAGAAACTATGAATTAGCTATTCTAGAATGAGCAGATCGGGTAATTGATTAAAATATGTTTGAGTCAGATGAAGTAATTTTGTTTATACGGGTTAAGTTGACGCACAAACATTTTTGTTCACTCTTAAATTAATTTCATAACCAACTAATGCAATTTGCATAGAACTATTTGAGAGTTTGTAAGCACTTGAATGCATTGTGATCACTTTCGACACATTTAATCCAAATCATCTTAAGCAAACTTTTAAATTTGAATTAATCATTTTTATTATGAATCATATGTGTTGCGTAATAACATCTTCTCTTAACTGCATGATATTTGCAGGTCATCTGTGCATGCAACTTTTCATTGACAGCGTTCCAGTTAACACCTGAACCACCCTTGAAAATTGTCCGAAACCCGCCCCATCAATTTTAACCTAATAACTTAATTTTTTTACTGGCAGAGCTTGTCTTATATATTGGCGGTTCCTGGTGTTAGATTATTTCTAATTTCTTGCTCTATAAAGTATCATTATAAGATCTTTGTCAAATAAAGTATGGTAAATGATCACATGGACTTTTGATCATCTGATTTTATTTATTTATAGTCATATTGCTAACTTTCCATAATGTAATGGTTATATTGACCATGTTGCAGATAATGTATTAGCTAATTACTTATACACAGCATTTTCTTTCCTTATCGAAACAAAAGCTGAAGCATAGAGTTTTAATAAACGGTTTAGTTAATTTATCTCGGTTTCCGTTCCTCGGTGCTTGATCATCTTGCAATTGGGTATGAGATGCAGTGATTGATGATGTATAACATTTTGAAAGAAAATTTAAAACTAGGAAAGGATTGTTCAAACTGAAGATAAAAAATGTACGGGACGAGGCTCACAAACAAAAAGTCCAATGTGTTCCAAACACTGCTACGGGGTGATGCCGAGGGCAGCATCACATGCCCATAAACATCGTTAAAATTGGAGAGCTGGAGTTAAGTAACTACTACATGTTACAGGAGCCTAGAAAAATGGTGGGTGATAGACATAAAGCCGAGAAAAAATAAGCAGCCAAGCATGTGGGGAAAAAAAAATGCCGTGTGCCTAGTAAACTCATCCGTGAATTTATCACCGCCCCTATTAAAAAATAAAAAAGTGAAAGATGATTTTTAGGCAACATGTGGAAAATTGACTAATGACAACAATGATAATTTAATTAGCAAAAGCTACCAGATTAGTGATGAAATTTCATAAAGAACTATTTATAAATGGATAAGGCTTGTATCCAATTAGCAAATGAGTTAGTGAGCGCATGTCTCGAGTGTTTTTAAATATATAAATGGGAAAGTAAAAATATGGTTGTGATTTTTTGATAGCAGTTTTAATAGTCAAAATATTATTAAAGTAAAGTACCATGAGATGCAGACAATGTTACTTTTATCTAAGGTAGAGAGACTGCTTTTAAGTTTATCAAAAGTAAAAAAAGAACTCAAACCTTATAAGAAATAAAGATCGAACCCTTGACCTCTATCTCTTGATGCAAGAGTGTTAACCACTTGATCGAACCCTTAACCTCTCGCCAGAATATTATTGTTTAGCCTAAACTGTTTATTCGAGAAAAGTATATACAAAGGCGAGCAATTATAAAAATGCTCAAAATGTTTTATCTCACACCGTATCTTCCCAACTCATTGTTCTACAGATAAAATTCTTTCTAAATGTATTTCATCTCCTGATAAACATTGAGCAGCAGAAGTAAAATATAGATCAGAAAGAAATATAATTTATCTTCAAGTACCACTGGGGCATTGGTCTGGTGGGTGGGGTTTTCATTCTTAAGTCAATAGACTCGGGTTTGAATCCATCCCTGACACTTGCTCCCAAATAGGTATCTACATCCGCAAAACCTATGGGCTCACTGAAGAGACTTTGTTAATAAGAGCTCAAGAGTCCAAGAGTCTCGGCTCACTCCAATTAGTGCCCCACTAAGCAAAGAGAGTAGCTCGAAGCTATTTCTTGTGAGGTGAATAATGACTGATGTTAAAAGGCACCAGAAATCAAGATGTCCTCGCCAATCTACATATTTTGTATGAATAATTTATGTTTAAGTCTAACATATCACGCACCACGAACATAAATTTTAATTTTTATATGCAACTAAAAGAAGAAAAGCGGCGCCCAATAAGACAAAGACGTTTTTTTATTTATCGCTAGTAGTGGCAACCAAAGTGTAAAAGATTGACGGCTGCTAATTCTATACTAGTAAGAGCTAAAGCTAATTTGGAACTTTGTTTAAAGGAGATAAGTTAAATAGCAAATAAACTTGAATTTAAAAACCTGCGTGCTTATTAATTAGGACTTGTTAACGTGAACGTAAAAGGGTTGAACACACACTCTTCTAAAAAAATTTAATTTCTTGTATCAAATAATTGATCAAATATGATGCAATATAATAAATAGCAATAATAATTCAACAATAATAATAATCAAGAACATGAAAGAAAACATATCAACACAAGTAAAAGACAACTAGTACAATACCCGTGCGTTGCCCTGGTATAACGATTCAATATATATATATATATATATATATATATATATATATATATATATATATATATATATATATATATATATATATATATATATATATATATATATATATATATATATATATATATATATATATATATATATTTTAATATAAAAAATATTAAAAATTATAAACTTATTGTGAGTATATTTAATAAAATATACTAAAACACACACATATCAACATAACTGAAAACGAAGTATCTCAAACTACAAAATCATTCTTGTTTAATGATAAAGATATAGCTGAGCACATGTTTATAGTTCAAAAATGGGTTAGTCGAAATAAATGATGACGAAGATACGCGGTCTCAGTATAAGCATATATACTTGACTATTATTGATCATTATAAGCATATATACTTCAAAAAGAAAATTTTGTCATATAAGCATATATATATATATATATATATATATATATATATATATATATAAATGGATCAGTATAATCATAAAAAAGAACATAATAGAACTACACGGCTACACCTTGACTAATAAATCTACTATTTATGTTATCCTAGTTAGTATTAGCAATCACCATTTAGGCTATTAGTCAAAGGTTGTATCAGGTTAACAATCACCATTTATACAAATGAATCAACATCATTGCCTTTTGTTAACTACAACTTCGTGGTACTTCAATCCTATTTTTCAATCCTAGTTGTAAAAGATATTCTTTAGTTTTCAATTACCTGTGGTAATGGGTCAATTTTGGGATACTCTGTAAAATGACCATACTCCGCCTCATTCGAGTCATACTCCTTATTGATTATAGACAGTTCATTTGTACACATCTTCTTTGTGTCCCTTGAAATTTTAGGGTGGTCCATTTATAAAGTTTAGCCTTCTTCTTCAATCGACTTCAGGAGTAAACGCTTGAAATTGTTTTGTAAAATGGACTTTTGGGCTTACGGATTAATAACATACTGAGTGATCATATATACTTGCAATTTGTGCCATTAAACCTACAAGATGGTTGGTTTAAGTGGCTATGCTCCGAGTAAAGAGATCCTATGTCTAATACTGCAAGTCTATCGACATATGTTTCAATGAAAGGAATGCTACAAGAATGATGCTTGATAACGTTTTGTGAATCATATATTTTAACAATTACTCGACAACTATAAGTAACCATAATTGCATTAAAAACATAAGTGACTCAAATAACATTTATTTACTAAAAACCCAATACCATGACGAATTCAACCAAATAACAGTAACAAAAATCCTAAACAAAAGTACGCAAGAAAGACATTAGAACATTGTAAAGCAACTAAATATTGATCAACCGAATATGTCATCTTCCTCTTCATCATCTTCGTCAATCAAACGGTAAATTTTATTGAGGCTAAATACGGAAACTTGGTTTCTTTTCTTCCTCTTAATATTGGACATTGACAAAACAACATCGAAAGTATCATCAAGAGTATCATCACCCCCATCGAAAATGCTCTCATCGTCCGAACTTTCAATTTCAATAACATCGTTCCATTTCCATGTCGCCAAGTTTGTTTCCCCTTTCCTTTTCTTAGAGTCGCGGATCACCTCATCAACCATCGTCATGCTGTTGTTTAAAGACGGAAAACAACATTACGCCTTCATACGAATAAATATATATCTGAAGCAAAATCAAATTGTAGGAAGGAGGGTTACCTCATGAGCATGAAGATCGACATTATCGTTCCCGGCATGTTGTTCATACGAAAGAAGAAAATGTTGCATATTAATAAATAAAATTTTACGTTAGATGTTGCAACATAACTTTACCATGATTTCTTCGTTCGATAGACATTTTCGCATAGCTGAATTTGTTCTTTTTTTTTTTGCTACGATAGTAAAGACATTGCTTGATTTGTTTATCTGTATAAATGCATATAATCAAATGTTAAAGTTAATACATCGAATTAGTAATTTGATCTATAATGGATGAATAAGAAAGCATTTGATTCATACCTCCATTGTGCTTGACTGAAAAGGTCTCATTTATTGTTTTGCTAGGAATTGTGAATGAATGAAATGAAACTGACTATGGGTCATCTATTTATAACTTATAAGGCCATTTTAGGCGCCAAAATATTGATCTTCAAAAGTTGAATTTCAAAAAGATAAGCAATGAAGATATAGATAAGTATCCAGTTGCGTCTAATAAGGAGCTTAAGTGCATGGTTTGTTTATAATGTATCTAATAATATATCTAATGTGCACATGTACGCTTTTCTAGGATTTATAATTTGCACATGTTATGTAAAAAGACAGATATTGGCTCAAGTTTGTTAAGTATGGATAATTATGGATTTACAATGGTCAAGATTGAAAGTGTATTTGATCCAACGAATGACATAATCTTGTTCAAAAAATGCTTCGACGGCAATAGAATAGTAATAATAAAAGAGTAATCAAACATGATAACTTATAGTGGTTCGCCGCATAGCTCCTCTTACCCATACTCCGCTCCTCGAGTTCCATACTCGAGAGTCACTTCACGAATTCAACAAACTCTTTTCTTGCCGGAGAAAACCTTATAACGTCGCTTACAAGTTTACCAATACAAAGTTAGATATCGAATTCTTCTTCGAGTAAAACCAAATCATGTTGTGTTTTATTGCCAAAACACAACAAACCTACTACCCTTGCATGTGTTTTAAAGCATAAACATACCAAACATATATAACTCGTGTGTTTTTAGGCATAAATACAAACAAACCTAACCTATAGTTTGGAATATAGTAGGTAATAAATGGTGTTGTATAATGGTAATATAAGCCATGATTGTCTAATGGAGATGGATGCCTAATGTAAATATTAAGAACTTTAAGCTTGATATGGTTGATATTCTTTTGATAAGAAGCTTCCAATGTATGAAGATGACAAGAGTTCTAAGCTTGTTGTGGTGGATCTTCGTATGCTAGTATGCTTTGAATGATTGAAGGTGATAAGAGCTCTAGACTTGTTTTGGTGAATCATGACATGTTAATGTGTATTCAACAAATAAGAGTTAGAAGCATTATGATTAAGGATTTGTGAGGGTTTTTGAAAACTTGAGAATGTGTCTCGTTACATTGCAAACGCTTGGTTTGAGTGTGGATGACTGGATGGTGTCATAAATAGGCAAAATAGAACTCGTCACAACACACAACAGATCCATATAGGATCCGTCCGCCAAACAGGATCCGTCTAGGTGTTTTCTATCTGTTTTGAAGTTGGTTTCGTCACATGTTTTCAATCTTTTCACAAATGTTCACTTGTTTAAAAGGCTAATAAAAATGTGTTTTTGACTGGCGAATAATGTTTGGATTTGTAAGTGTTTATAGAAGTTTACTTACTTAAAAAATTAAAGTGATTTGGTCTCTTTGCCAACACAAAATATGCTTTCTCTTAACGGGAGGTTTATGTAAACTAGGTGAACTCAAATTTGAATCACTTCCTCAAGCAGAAGATTCTTGCTAGTTGAAAATACACTTTTATAAATCATTTAAAGAGTTTTTGTAAAAATAGAGCAAGTGTTTAAGATGCATTTTTATGAAAATTTACTTATTCAAAATCCAAAGTGGTTTAATCTCTTTGCCAAAACCAAATATGCTTTCTCTTAATAGTAGGTTTACGTAAACTAGTTGAACTCAAATTTGAATCACTTTCTTAATTGAAAGATTCTTGCTAGATGGAAATACATTTATATAAATCATTTAAAGAGTTTTTATAAAAATGGTGCAAGTGTTTAGGATGTATTTTGTAAAATGATGCAAGATTAGGATTTTAGAAGATGATGAAAGTGTTTTAATGCAATACATGTATATGAAATAAATGCAGCATTAAACATTAGGCTAGTTTGTAAATTCATGTTCATACCTTGTATGAAATGTAAAATAGGGTTAGAAAGAGAATGATTGAAACTGTAAATACTTAATGACTTTAAATAAATTTAGTTGTTTTGATCATAACGCAACATAACAAACATATTCGAACCTGTGTTGAAACACGAGAAGACTCTAGACATCGAAGACAAGAAGTGTTGAAGAATATATGTTTTGACGAGTTATGGTTACGAGTAACTTAATTACGCATTTTATGTTATATAGTACAATTAGTTACATATTTGTTATCACTAAGTCATAAAAGACCGTTTAGTTTAGATATCTTTATATTTGTACCGACGGTTAAAATCACTTACAGTAATCAGTATATGTATCAATATAGTTTTTCACTTTTTGATTGATTCATAGGATAATTTACAGAGTAGGAAGGCAAACAAACAACAAGCTGCGCCGCTAGGCTTTTTTAAGTACAGACACGATATGGTTAAGGATGTCCTTTTTGACATATGTAGGCGTGCCGGGATCTCTGTCAAAAAAGAAGCACCTGTGAACTTTTTGACGGACCTGTTGGTTGGAAGATCCACACTTAGGCCGGCAGACATTTTGATTTTTGGATGGGTTGGAGGGAAACATGCGTGTGTGGATCTGACCGGGGTTTCTTCTCTCGTGGGTTTGAGTAACCGGGGTTTTATAGTGGGACATGTTGCTTTAAAAGCCGCCTTGTACAAAGTGAAAAAACACGAGAAAGCGTGCATTGAAAATTAACATGTTTTTATTCCCTTCTCCTTTGATATTTGGTTTTCTTGCACCTGAGACAGTAGAGCTTCTCAACAGAATAACGTGTTATGCATGGTAGTCTCATAGGATTAAGCCATCTGTTTAAGTGATCGACGAAGTTGTACGTCACGATGATCACTTCCGTTATTTGCAACAAATGGAACTCATTAAGATCTCTTAATACAGACTTCTATCTACCAACTTAACCGAGATCCTGAGTGATTAGCTCATATTTAGGGTGCGTTTGGTTCACAGAATTTTTTTGAAGGAATTGTAATCTTTGAAAGGAATTGTAATTCGAATGAATTGTAATTCAAAGAATTGGAATGTGTTGGAATTGTAATGTGTTAGAATTGTAATTGATGAAATCTGTCATTGTGTTTGGTTGACTAGCAATGTAATGTAATTCAGAAAATAATAATAATAATAATAATAATAATAATAATAATAGTAATAATAATATTATTTATTAAATAATAATATTATCTATTAAATAATAATATAATAATATAAAAAATATTATTTATTTAATAAATAATAATAATAATAATAATAATAAATAGTAATATAATAATTAATAATAATTATTATAATAAAATAATAATAATAATATTAATAATAATATAAATAATAATAAATAATTAATAATTTTAATATTATAATAATAATAATAATAATAGTAATAATAATAATAATATTTATTAAATAATATAATCATATAAATAATATTATTTATTAAATAATTAATAATAATAATAATAATAATAATAATAATAATAATAATAATAATAATAA
>LBNU01018811.1:106565-130911 GCA_014162995.1 Artemisia annua
GAAGCTTACGAACAACACCATGCCGCCATGCAATATTGGCACGAAAGTCAACAAACCGACTTAAATTCCAATTTCCAAAATCTTCAATTCTCCCAACACTCACAACATTCCCAAACGGAAACATATGAAGTTCCGGAAACACCGACCTCTCCTCAAAAACCAAAAAGTCGTGGAAAACGTAAGTCAAAAAAAATCCAAAGAACATGACCAATGCAACCAATCATGTGATTAGTGAAGCAGATTCTGAGTCATACCCATCTGTACCACAAGGTCTTGGTGGATCGAATGTGTTTGGCTCTTATGTTACTCCACAAGTTGCCCAAGATGGTTTGGAAAGTACTCATGCTAATGTACTGGCTGGCGATGGTTCTCTTGCTGCCTCGGTTAATACAATTAGTGGTAAAAGGTCGACTATTCTATCAAAAGTTATCATGATTTTATTGAATTGGTGTTTGGTGTCTCGCTGAAATCAGCCT
Source organism: Artemisia annua (assembly GCA_014162995.1). Taxonomy (NCBI): domain Eukaryota; kingdom Viridiplantae; phylum Streptophyta; class Magnoliopsida; order Asterales; family Asteraceae; genus Artemisia; species Artemisia annua. Next base: position 107,042 of record LBNU01018811.1, read on the forward strand.
TGGATATTGATTTATTCCTTAAGGAGATAGAAGCTGGCAAATATCCGATATGGGCTAATTTGGATAGTGAAACTCGTTCACATGTGTATGATGCTATGTGTGGTTTGTTTGAGGTTTATGAGATTGCCAGGAAGGTTAATGTTACAACTTCTAATTCTGGTGAGAATGTCAAAGATGCAACACCCAATGTTGTAAATGTGGATGCGAATTGATGCGTGGTTTTGCGACCTTACAACAAGTTTTACCTCTTAAGGGATCTCAAGAGGCTTACAACCCCACCAGGCAGTGTACCTGACCAATGTAGTATAGTGAAATGGTAAGTACGGGGGATTGATCGTTCAACTCAAAGAATAGTGTTCGTTAGGATTGAAATTTATCTACTAGGTCTAGAGATGAGGGATGATTCTTTTTGTATTTTTGTTGTTTTATGGAAAGCAAGTAAAATTTCGGGTATTGGAAGAGTGGGCGGAATTAGTTGCTAGTGAACTAACCCAAGAGCTACTATTTGAACTAAAGTGTAGGAAACTAAACTACGGTTCTACAAGGGAAGTGAAGCATGTCTACCTATGATGTATTACTCCTTGCTAGCTATCCAATTCTACCTATTGACTGTAAACCTTGTTTTAATTGACGCGTGTATTCCTAATAACTCATGGAGTGGCATACATATCTCTCCAATTCTATGAGCTCTTATCTCCTCCTATGCCATGCACTACATAACCATAGGGATTGTAAACAGTGGCTCATGCGTTAAATACTACCTTAATAGCCTAGTATGCCCCGACTACATGTTTCTTAAGACGTTCAAGCACGTTACCATAAAGGAGGTTGGCCACTTTTCTTAAGCCTAACATCGATGGAACATTCAATCAAAACAAGAATCAATAGGAAACAAGAATTATAAACTAAACCAACTAGATCTATTGAAGTTGTCACGCCTTAATTGATGGAGTTAGACACACACATCAACAAGCCCTCATTGATGAAGATAGACACAAACATCAACAAGAAATCAATAAGATCTAATTGATTATATACAAGTTTCACACAATCATAAGTAGACACTAGGTGATTTAGCAAAACATAATCAATGAAGAACAAGCAGCAACAATAATAATGGAATACATAATTAAGATAGAATCAACACACCAATACAAGATGTTTATGGAGTGATTAAGACCCTCTAAGTTGCTGGAAAAACACCTACCCTAACCCTAGAATCGGACTTAGGGTTTGGGGCTTACAAAAAGTGAAGTTATAATGTTATATTTATAGGCTGATTTTCTGTCGGCAAAGGGTGACGGCGTCAGCTCTAACACCTGACGGCGTCAGCTCGTCGTTTTCACCAAATCGAAGATTTTTTCGTCCTCTTCGTGTGGGCTTTTGAATCACCCAAATCCGAGTTCGTATGAAGATTTTATGGCCAAAACAGTAACAGCTACTCCGCGCGCAAGTTGTGGTTGTCTTGTTTAACTTGTGATGGTTCCACTTTGGTTTCTTCTCGTGCAAGCCTTCTTTCTGACGTCGTCACTCTATAACATCTGACGCCGTCAGGTTGAATCCTGACGCCGTCACCTTCAAAAGCCTTCTGGGACGTCTCTTGTAAACCTAAGGCCAGACGGCCTACTTCCAAATACACCTGACGCCGTCAGGTGTAACTTCCTCAAAAGTTCTCTGGAGCGTCAAGTACAAACATAAATCCACCTCTTTTGTCTTCAAGTGACGGCGTCAACTTATGGTGTCTGACGCCGTCAGGTACTGTTCCCAGCATAATTTGAGACTTTGTCGTTTTCTTCACTTTTATGCTCCAAAAACGTCCAAATATGCATGTTTTCCAGAATTCTTCCCAAAAGTACCTAAAATGACAAAAGGAACGATTTAGGGTAATATTTGATCAAATAAATACGATTTAGGGCTTAAATGACCCTTTAAAACCGTAACACTTTTCGTCTTATCACGAATACAACGGTTAAATCTATTCCTAATTCTACTTTTAGTTCTTTGGCTGCTGATTCAGTTTGTGAAGGTGTTAACGTTTCTATTCCACGTAAAGTGGTTGAAAAGGTTAGTGCACGTCTTGAACACACTTTATATGGCTACTTTATTGGTAATAGGATGGCGTTTCCAGTGGTTGAATACTATGTTAGGAATAATTGGGCTAAATATGGTTTGAAAAAGATTATGATGAATGCAAAAGGTTTTTTCTTTTTTAAATTCGATACTCAGGCTGGTTTAGAAGCAGTTTTGGAAGATGGCCTTCGGATGATTCGCAAATCTCCGATTATTCTCAAGAAATGGTCAATTGATACTAGTTTATGTAAGGAAGAGCTGAATCGTATTCCGGTATGGGTTAAGTTACATGATGTGCCTCTTCAAGTTTTGAAGAGGATGATATTAGCTTGATTGCTTCATTTATTGGCAAACCTATTATGCTTGATTCGTACACAAGCTCTATGTGTAAGGATTCTTGGGGTAGAAGTAGTTTTGCTCGGTGCTTAATTGAGGTTTGTTCATAGGCTGAGCTCGTAGAGGTTGTTACTATTGGTATCCCCTCTCTTTTAGGGGATGGGTTTACTAAAGAAACTATCCGAGTTGAGTATGAATAGAGGCCTCCCAGGTGTACTTTATGTAAGATTTTTGGGCATGTCCATGATCATTATCCTAAAACAGTGATCAGTCCTCCTGTTGTTACTACTTCAACTGTCGCTATTCCTTCTACTATGCCTCCTAATGATGGTTTCCAAACGGTGAGTCATAAGAAGAAGAAAGGAAAAGCCCAGTCTGAAAACGGGAGTCGGGTTGGTACTTAAGTCAAACAGAATTTCAGGTATGAGCCAAAAAAGACTACCAGTGAACCTATATAGGGAGCTACTACTAGGAATAAGGTGCCTACATCGTCATCTATGTTGCAGTCTAAAGGTCCCTCCTATAAGGGAGGTGGAATATCTACGTCAAATCCATATGCTGCTTTGGCTACTGATGATGACGGTGTTGAAGATTGTGTTGAAAACGTGTTTGATGAATCAGCTAATTTATTTCCTAACTCTACTACAGGTGGAAGTTCATCATTCACGGCAGCTGCTGGTTAGCTTGTTTTGTTTAGATTCTTGTTCTAGGCTCATTTTTGCTTCTAGAGTTGTTTAGAGCTCTTGGCATGTCATAAGCTCTAGGCTATTTGTTTATCAAGCTGTTTTAACTTGAGGTTAATGTGGTACTTCAGCCACATTCCATATGTACTTAAACGTTTTGGGTTTTAATTATTTACCAGGGTGCAGGATTACCCTCCTTTACCCAAAAAAAACCAAGCATGACTGAACACCCACAATGGGCAGACCTTCGTCGGCCGATCGGTCGACCGAGAGCGACGTCCCCCATTGTGCATAGCCTTACGTATCTTCAAGTATCAATCGGTCACTTATCTTCACCAACATATTACATGCTTAATTTGTATCATGATTCATGACATGACACCATAAACGATTTTACTCCTTTGTGGATTAATTGAACCTGGACAAGATGGGTGTTTAAATGGGAAAATTTGACAAGTCAAAACTAGTTTTGTTAAACATTGTCTGGTCGCAATCAAAATATTTTGTCTCTATGTATTTATACATATTAGAGTTATTGTAGAAAGTATCACTACTGAATAATAATCACGTACTTTTGGTTAGCACAACGACCAAATAGCCCTTCGTCATATAGTCCAGATTCAAGTATTTCCTATATCTAAAAGGACTAAAATTACTCCACTAGTAGACAAAAGAATTATTATCTTGTTGAACAAGTGACACCTTTGTTCGATGTTGATGTTTACATACTCCCTCACCATTAATATTCAAACATATATATCAAGTGTCTCACTTTCCACCGTTATCTTTTTCCTTTCACAATACATAAATTTTGCTTGAGAAATGTAAATTATATATCACTTTGTATGAAATGTGTTGCTTCTATCACATTTATCAAAAGTACCTGTAATTTTTTGTCGTAACTGATGCCAACCGAATCTTTGATACCAACAGTCGTAAGTAAAATCATAGATTCAGATCTTATAGCTAGAAATATATATACGTATTTTTCTTTAATACGTAATAGATTCTTTATGACAAGAAATGTATGCAATGAAACCTCAAAAGTAAGAAAGATTTTAAAGGTACTTTGAGAAAAGGATAGGCAGGGATGAAAGCTGACGGTTATGTGTGTCGGAGGGAATAAAGCTATACATACAAACGTAGCAAATGTTATTTGATGCATGCATGTGTCACTTTTTGTTTTCATAAAACTTACGGTATGATTTTGTTTCAATTTTGTTACAATGTTGGGCATGAAAAAGTTATACAAAATTTCATATTGAAATGAAATACTCCGTCGTAATATGATCATGAAAAAAAAAACGAAAGTTCCTAGCTTTTACTTTTCTTTTTCATTGTATACAATATTATCTCTTAGACACTTTGTACCACATGTTATATAATACTCCGTAGTAAAGATAAAGAGAGAACAAGCGGAGCGATTTATGGTCAAGTGACCATAAAGGCTTATGAAGCGTGCGTGCTAAAATTGAGTTTAAAGTTTAATCATCATGTTTAAGCATAATTAATGAGAATAAGTACTAATTACATGTTATGAACTGAAATGTCGATCTTACATTATAATACAAGCCCTGCAGTCACTATGATATGATTCATTTCGAGATATAGTTAATTACTTCCGTTGTATAAGATAGATAGGGTAAGAAACTGTAAAAAAGAAGAAAGAAAATGATATTTACATCACCGTGCGGTGTGATTCTCCTTTTGTTTAGGAATTTAATGTGCAGACAATCATGGATTCCACGTCCAAAAGTATATACTTTTCTTTGTATCCAATCACAATAACCTTCACAGTCTTTATAATAATTCTTTTCATTAAGATAATTAGAAAGTAAATATACTAATTAAGATTAATTATACATACATTGATCATACTACTGTTCCTTTTTGACTAAAGAATATGGTAACAATTTTCTCAACTACCAATTAATATTTTCTGCGACACGAGTGATGGTCGCGAAAAAAATAATTAGCTTGTACTAAAATGAATTGAGACCGTTCGACGAGATGGAGACCAGATGCTTTGGCACATATCAACGGTGTAGATATTCTTGATGCTCAAAAGGCCAAAGAGCGCGCGTTTAGTGTATGTACATACGACCCTTTCGAACATGCTTAATACGACAATGTCCCGATGCCCATTGTCACTAAGCATACACAAAACCAACTCAATAGGCGTTTATGGTGATCCATTCTTTCTACCTGTACAAGAAATATATTTAGTTATATAATCATACAATAAAGATATATACGGTGTGTTGAGTGTATTTGCATGGTTGGTGCACATATGGGCTCACATGCATATATTCAGATTGAATCTGTAGAGCACCAGCAAAAGCAGAAAGCTTAAAGTAGTATAACATACTCTAAATAGTATTTTAGTTAATAATTAAAATCACATACTAATTTTGATTTATACTATAATGTTAGAATTATTTTATACTAATATTCCTTAAAGATACTTACCACAATGATGTTTTAACTTTAAATTTCAATATAGTTTTAACGAAAATAGTAAAGCATTTGTGACAACCTAGCTAAAATACAAATTGATATTATAGTATTTGATACGTACTTTTTCCCATATGAATGGAGTNCGCGCCATAGCGAATATAACCGCGTCTACTTGTGCATATAACATGTTGTCATAATGCATATTTGTATGTGGATCAATCATGCCTGAGTTAGGGTTAAATAGCGCGTAATCTATAGATATTTTACTAGGGCTATCTTTATAAGCGAAATAAGGGTACGCGTTGATCCAAAATGGTGATCTAGTAGCCGAAAGAAATTGTAAAAGCTGTGTCATTATTGGAATGAGCTCAGGCGTAAATGCCCCTTCGGATGGTGGATATGAATTCGCTAAAACGGCTAATGAAGATGGTGTAGACACTTGAATATACTGTTGTAAGCCTAATTGTGTCAGGGCTCGTTGTATACTAACCATGGCTGGTACTAAATTATCGAATAGTGACATATCGCTTCCTGTGAAGACCTCATTTCCAACTGCGATGCCGGTTATTTTTGTGGCAGGAACATATGGTTTTATACGTGAAGTTACCCATTGTAACGCTTGTTGTGGATCCATTAATTGACCTAACTTTTCATTTTCAACCGTCACGATTAGTTCAACCCCGGAATTTGCGAATGCGCTTAGTATATCTGGATTTGTGTCGTAGATTCGTGTTTTTGTGACGCGTAGTGATTTTAGAAGCTGGAGAACTTTTTCAGGAGGTAGTAAATTGTCACCAAGTTGACCGTAGTTTATACCTAGTGATTCAACTTGCAAAAGCCCTATAAACACGCACACACAACATTAAAAACATGCAACACCACCATGAATTCAATACAGAGAAGCCATTGATTGTTTTTTTTAGCTTTGGTTTAATTTTTGTAAATAACTAGTTATGAATTACATACATGTTTATTTTGTATACAAACATTACTAATTTCAGCTATAAAGTCGTTTAGAGAACTTCAAATTCTGGCAAAAAACAGAAATTTAAGAGTAACATATATGTTAAAGCAAATTATATTGCAAAGAACAAAAAATGTACATAAAATTTAAGTTTTTTACTTAAAAAGAGTCATCCATGCATGCAAGTTTGTCGCTAGCTAACATTACACATCATATATATTCCTTGTAATAGAAGTAAAACAAACCTGATAAAGATAGAATGATTCCAAGAACACATTGAAGAATAAAGATTGATCTAAGAGAAAGTTCCATATGTTTTGAGAGAGAGAAAAGAGATATTTAGAAAGAGAGAGAGGAGGGAATTAGATGAATGCTATTATGGTTTATATATGTGTGTGTGAATGTGTGAATGTGTATAGAGTTTTTGCAAGTGGGAATTCTTTACTTGGCTTGTTAGAAATAGAAATTGAAGGGGAATGAGAAGGGTTTAAATAGGTTGCTTTGATTTTGAGGTTGGGGGCTCTCTTTCCTCTTAAGTAGTTGTCCTAAAAGACAATTTGCCTTTTTATCAAATTAGTTAGTCTTTGTGTGAATTTACAAGTTTGCCCATCTATCACTTTCTTCACATAAAAGTAAACGGGAACACATTCTTCCCATAATGATGTACGTTTAACTTCCCTTCAAAGTTTAATAAAAACATTTAGTATGTGTTTGGCATAGATTGAGATCTGGTTATGTTGTATTTTCTATTATATTAATCATGCATGTTAATGTTGATTAGATATATTAAAGGTTTCATTTCTAATCTCACTTCATATATAAAACGATCCTTCCTAAACTACTCATCTCACAATGTAATTAATAAAACAACAGATGATTTTAATCCATCTAAGATTTGTTATCAAATTTTGCATACATGTTTATTCTTTAAAAGTTTAAATCGATGGTAAATCTAACTATCCGTGCATTTTTTCTGGTGCCAAATGAGCATTCTCCAAGGACCTGCCCTTTGCTCCGGATAATGAGCACATATTCTAACGACATTTAGCTAGGAATTAAGATTATACTCATGACCTATTTTTTCAGAGTCCCAATTCACCGGCAATTAGACGTTTGTGGTGTTAATACTGCTTGAGGCATGCCCAAATGGTATGTATATATTAATTAGCCATTTGAAGTTGCTTATTCGAAAGAAAGAAAACGCATCTCTTTAGCAATATAACTAAATAATCGGTTTGGATATATATACGAGATACATATACACTCGATCAAGACTGGTTATCTGTTGTTGACAAAGAAAATAAATTTGCTCAAATGTATCTTTTAAATAAAGAGAAATGATTGACATGCCTAAGAGTTGTGCCTAATTTTGTGCCTAAACATGTGTGGCAACAATTCATTGGTTGTATCAACCGGACCCACTTCTTCACGATCCAATGAGGTAATGCCACGTAAGTTAGGCACAAAATTAGTCATATGTTTTAGGTCTCCAAATCTTTTTCCTTAAATAAATACTTGATCGAGGTGCTACTTAAAAAAAGGAAACTCTACAAATGGTATATTCTACTCTTTTTTCCTTTTCAAGGCATATATTCTTATTGTTAGAAGCGAATACCGGAATACTACAAAGTATAAACTATAAACCCTTGAGTTAGTTTAATTTCAATACCCCTATGAGAACTAGGCAAAATAATTCAGAAGTATAATTATAAAGGCAATAAAAATATGAATTGCAAACTTTTATATGAAGCTTACAAGGAATACATATGTTTGAGAATACTAATAAAATTGTTTATCTTGATATGCAAACTTTGTGTAAAAATGCTTTAATAATATATTTTGCAACAAAAAGGTGATAGGATATTTGTAGGACATGCAATCCAAATATTACATCAGATTGTTGACCATTGAGGGAAGACGTCGACCCCGTTTGTATATATTCTCTGTTATTATATTATATATTATTTCTTTCATATTTCGCTCTAACAAAATTATATCGTTGTTATTTATTAATATACGTGAACAATCTTTAACAAGGAAAGTCAGGAAATATGATACCCTAGATTATATATATCGTACTCGATCTTATAAATGTAGATGGAAAACTTAATACTTTTCTAACGCAGCCATTGTTGAGGCTCAACGTGATATTCTACGTGTTAATATTTCGCTTATCATTTGAATATGTGCTACTTTCTCACAAGTTGCACTTATCGGTTTAAAAGACTAAAACATATCATCTTAATTACACTATTTTTCTCATTATAACTTTTCCTTTGGTAAGCTTAGCGAGTACTAAAAGTGCCTTAATTAATGGTCTTACTCCAAAAGTCTCACGTCACTGAGTGGTTTAACTAGTCACTCAAAAAGGTCATACAAAATTCAATTTTTGTTTTCTTTTTTAAGTTTTTATAATACTTTGTAAGATTTACCACAAAAATAACAAAAATTAAAGTAGTTTCGGTTATTTTTATGAAAGACATGTTACAAATTTTCTGTCGTATTAGATACATTTTTTTCAGCAAGTATATTAAGAACCTAGCAAGGTGCTAGAAATGGGTTACAATGGAGAGTATAGAGCGTTACATGGGTTTAGCAACTCTATCCAATTCTTAAATTCTTTTCCTGCTAGAAATCCACAGAAAAATAATCTTTTATATAATAAAACAAAACCCCAAGTGGGGACTTTTCCATTTCAAAAAAACTAAACTATACCTTATTTAGTAATAATATTATTTAAAAAAAAGATTATTTTCTTATTAGGTAACATTTTATATTTATCCATAATACAAGTAGAAGATAAATACAAAAAATATAGATAAGAAGCAATTAACAATAGGATTAAAACTTTTAAATAATTATCTTTAATAATAAAAAAACTATAATTAAACATCATAAATCAAATAAAACAAAGATTAAATTATTTGTTTTTTAATAAATAAAAATATATGATTTAAAAAAAATTTAAAAAAAAACTCGCGCGTGCGCGGGTATTATAACTAGTATAAAACAACATCATTAAAAATCAAACCCTTAAGGGCCTTTTAACAACAAAGTAGACCTCGTTTCAGAACTGCCAAAGAAGGCAAATAGTTGTGGGAATCTCATCATCAAAGTATTTGACAAGAGGTGCTTGTATTTAAACATTATCAGGAAGACACAATAAGTCAATGAGGGAGGCAGGGCACATGATGTCCAAATTCCACCAATTAAGAACCTTCTTCCAAGTATCGATAGCTAACTCATAAAAGACAAATAAGTGATTATATGTCTCCAAATTGTTATCATAGATTTGACACCTAACAAGGGAAAATATATTTATCTTTGCAGGCACATGCTTGTTCTATTGAATGGGATTCGAAGCCAAAGAATTTGAGAACATGGGGATATGACGCCTTATATGCCCCTAACAGTGAATACCCGAGAAGAATCGATCAAACATGACCATGAATCTGGTATATCTGAGAGCCAAAGATGGGCCACTATAGGTTCATTAATTTAGTGAGTTCATCAAGTTCTAAGCCAAAGTGTATCAGCCGTCTCCACGACCAATGAAATGTGAGGTCGGGGATGGCATGTAACACCCCCAAAATCTGATACAGCGGAAGACTATTCAAGCTTTCGGGGTACTAGGGGGATTGGTATCCAACACAAGTCATAAAAGAACGAGATAAAGTAAACATAAGTAAAACACAACCAAAAGGGTTTTGAGTTTACATTCATCCCAATTTATCCAAAGTAAGGCCCAAAAGTAATAAACATAGGTCCACAAATACATATCAGAGTTTTAGAAAAATAGATCCTTAGACCGCATTGCCAAGCCAAGCCTCCAATCCAAGCATCCAAAATCATAACTTAATCACCTGAGAAAACGTGCTAAAAGTCAGCTTTCGCTGGTGAGATCATAGGTTTATATTCATAATCAAATCAAGTGGACATACACGCAAAACGCTTGCTAGCTAGACTAGGCCTCAAATCACAACGCAAGAATCCTATAGGTGCACACTATAGTCCAACCACATAATCCTCAACAAACCATTCTCTTCATCTAACCATGTCTAGTTCACACGCGATAACAAGATTCACTATGTGACTAGGGTTGATGTTACTTCCAATCTCATCTAACCATATCTAGACCACCTGCGATAACCAGATTCACTATGTGGCTAGGGTTGATGTAACTTCCAATATCATCTAACCATATCCAGCCCACACGCGATAACAATATTCACTATGTGGTTAAGGTTGATGTAACATACCTAGTTCTATAAGCATAGCAAGTTTTGAAAACAAAAGCGATACTAGTCCACATAAAACAATTTGCATGTTTCTCACCCCAAGTATTGAAAACAAAGTTCAAGAGTAAAAGTGGGGCTATGACTCACCTCAAGTCCAGCAAACAGCATAAATATCAACAGAAGCAATGAAAGTATCAACTTTCTGGCAACGGCGACTACTGACTCGGCACTACCTAATAATATCAATACGCTTCAGCATAAATCTCAAATAAATATTTCCCAATCCCGAACGTATTCCGTTTCATTTTCCGAAAATTTCTTTCTCATATACGTTTTAGTGTTTGGTATCCGTGTGTGTGTTGTGTCGACTCGACAAGATCCATATAAACTCACGCTTCAAAGAACTCAACAAAGTAAAACCACAACAATCTACGTGACAAGTTCTATAGTCTAATAAGTCATCTAAATAGATTGTCGAAGCTTATTAAATTTGTCAACTTGATAAGCTTAACAATGTATTTGTTTCACTTATTATTCCAAAACTATACCACGACCTAAGGCGTCGTAGGATATGTTATCCATTATTAGATCCTTCCAACATACCTAACGAGCTCTTATTAGATTCGTAAACCAAATAAGTTCGTTATCCATGTAAGTTAGATATTAATATTAAATATCCGTGACTAGCAAATCAATAGCACAATAATTATCGTTTATGGCACTTCTAGTTTTGTGTGCCCTCGAAACGTTTAGTAACTCATTTGTTGCAATTTTTCCCTTTTCAACTCTACGTCAAAAACTAACAAGTAAGCATACTTGTTATTTATTTTCTCTACATGAAAACCTACTAATATATTTTTATCGTTCAATTCATACATATATAAATCTAAGTAAACACTACTTTCCCCACCATTGTTTTCTCAACTTTAATTTAATTGCATAAGTAGATAACTTGGGTTAGTTGACTAGCAACTAATTCCGCCCACTCCTTCAAAGATGAGATTTTACTGCTTTCTAAAAAACATAAAAATACAAAAATAATCATCCTCCACCCTTAGACCTTAATTAGAGTAGTCTTTAACCTAACGAACACTGTTCCCTGTGAGAGAACGATCAATCCCCCGGTACTTGCCACTACACTATACTACATCGGTCAGGTACACTGCCTGGTGGGGATTGTAAGCCTCTTGAGATCCCTTGAGAGGTAAAACAAAGTGCGTAAGCAATCCCTACGCGCATCAAGTCACAAGCCCGAGTCATGACCTCTCGGCTTATTATATCAACCCAGGTCAAATAATCAAAATCACTGTCAATGTTATGGCGTTGTCGAAATCTACTATTGACTAGAAAGTCAAAGTGACCTCGACGTTGCACAAAGCTCATATTCATATCAATATTATGCCAAAATAAATAAATAATGATCTCATCCCGTTACCAAGTCCAAATCCAATACCCGCAAATCACACTTCAATCTCTCGTGGCCGACTATGGCTCACGTCTAAACTAACACCATCAACTAACTTTCGCCACAATAATGCCAACCACAAAATGAATCAATAATTTCACCAATGTCAAAACCATTGCCGAGACCTTCTAAGGTCTCGGCTTACTTTCCCCGTCAACAACAACAACAATAATAACTCATTGCCATGACCTTAAGGGTCTCGGCCTATTTCTCTCGTCCTCCAAATAATAACCACGACAACAATAACTTACAACAACATCAACAATTAACATCCAATCTACCGAGACCATAAGGGTCTCGGCTTGCCTACCCTCTCGTCAACACCATTAAAATACCGAATACCAACAACAACAACATCTATCCTAGTCTCAGCTCAAAACCCCACTCGATACCAAATCACATCCGAATCCAAAACTGGAATAACCACAAGATTATATAGCAAAAACAAGAACAAAACAACCACAACATCACTAATACCGTGAGCTTAAGCTCACGGTTACACGGCTCGACACACACACAACACAAACGGATAACAATTTATTTATAATCACGTTTTTATTAATAAATATCATTTGTCTACAAGTTTTTATCATAAAAAACCCAAAACCCATTAAAATAATTACGAGTTGACTCGGTGGTGAGTCAACCCACGCGTGAAAACGCGTTTTCTTACCGTTTCTCACATAGATCTACCAAGTTTTGATGTTAAAATGATGGTGGTGACGGTTTTCAGTAGCGGTGGTGGCAAGACTTGGTGATAGGGTTGTTTGGTGGCGCGTGTAGCATAGCAGGAGAAAGAGAGGATGATGAGGAGTTGATTGATGGTGGCGGTGTGGTGAGGTGACCGGCGGTGGTGGTGGTGTTAGGGGTTGCAGGTGGCGGCTGACAAGAGGGAGGAGAGGGAGAGAGGTTGAAGATGAGAAATGAAATGGGGGTAGGGTTAAGGGTTATAATACCCGGAATTGCAAAATAGTCCCTCTCTCTTCTATATTTTCATAAAGGTGCCAAAACAAGGACTAACGGTGTAATTTTAATGAACTATCCCGAAAATATGTATACTTCTACTCACAAAATTGCTAAACATCGTCAACAAAATTTTAAATCGCCACCATTCACTTTAAATATATTTTTCCATTAATTTGATAATAAACCCGTTTATATAAAAATGAAACGTAACCGTTTCTCATTAAATCCTGACTCTCATTTCCCGAGCTAAACTTCATTTTCAAAAAGTCCTCGACACGCGTTCACGTACTCGTCATCATTTTTCAAAGTTATCTTTCCACGCAATTATATTATAAATACGTCCGTTTAATATATAAACGCGACCGTTAATTAAAATTTTCACATTATTAGGTTCCCTAGTGCCAGAGTCGAAGTAGTGCCTAATTATCGCAACCAAACACATAATATTCCACATAGTCAATCACCAATTCCCGTAATTTCTGAAAACCGTTTCAATAAAATTAACGATTCATTTTAAATAATAAAACGACTTTCAAATCCGGTTTTCAAATTTACCAGTTGTCACATGGCAGGTCCAACGAACTGGTCAGGTAGCAGAGTGCTATCAAGATGACGATGGTTGGGGAAACAGTGGGTGAGTATATGTATGATGGTGTTCAATATGATACCGAGCTCCCCTTGATGTTTTCGAGTTAGAAAAGCGAGGGAAATAGCATTTAAGTGGTGAATACCTACCCACTAGTCGTCCCAAAATCGTGAAGAGATTCCATTGCCAATATTTTTTTATTGAAAACCATTAGCAAGTTGATTCCTAGATTATGGATATCGTTTTTGAGTTTTGTAATTTGATACCACTTGCCCATTTTAACACGTGATGGGCTGGAAACATTAAGACCTCCACTCGATCCATGGATAGAGCGAACAATTTTTCACAAAAAGGTGTCCTTCTAAATCCTCACCACCATTTGGCCAATAAAGCTTGGTTTGAAATCTTCAAACTACCAATGTCATNCGACACGCGTTCACGTACTCGTCATCATTTTTCAAAGTTATCTTTCCACGCAATTATATTATAAATACGTCCGTTTAATATATAAACGCGACCGTTAATTAAAATTTTCACATTATTAGGTTCCCTAGTGCCAGAGTCGAAGTAGTGCCTAATTATCGCAACCAAACACATAATATTCCACATAGTCAATCACCAATTCCCGTAATTTCTGAAAACCGTTTCAATAAAATTAACGATTCATTTTAAATAATAAAACGACTTTCAAATCCGGTTTTCAAATTTACCAGTTGTCACATCCTCCCAGCCTCAGAAGAAACCCATCCCGGGTTTCACTTAAAGTTACCCATCAAGATCGAATAGAGATAAAATGGATTCACTAAATTTCATCCTCTATTCACCACGTGAGTGGAGGGCTATCACAAAATTTCCAACAAGATCAAACACAACGATAGGACTTGGCTTAGATCGCCAGATTTTTCACGAATAAGATTTCAACGAGCTCCTCAAAGGAGTTTGACGTTCATCATCATGGAACAGAAAATCTTTGGATTCGCAGTGGCAATCCCTGCCGAAAGCGTCTTTCCAAATTATTCTTCACGACTCTTGCGGACTTTGCCAAGTCCCGATGCAAGAACGAGTGTCACAAATTCAAATTCCAACGAGAATTCTTAAGCGAAACAGAATAGCAGAGATTAAATTCCTCACGTTTACTCAACGTATTCTACCATCTCCAGGTGATACCTTAATAATCTTCTTTCCCTACCTTTGGGATCTTAATATTCATTTCAACGGTCTCACGAATGAAAGTCAATATAGCGCACTTACTGTCTTCCGATTTCGGTTCAGCGAGGGTTATGTCGACACATTCGACCATAACGAGTCCTGAACGGTAAAATCTTGACACCAGGTTGTTTTCATCAACTTAGGAAAGTTTGGGGAGAGGCGGATGTCTCTCCCAGCATCCTTTCAAAGCTACAAATGACAGCTCAAAGCTTTATTCTCGACGTACGAACGATTCTCTTACTCTGACCATCTGATTGGGGAGGTTACGTAACACTCCTATTACCACTCGTCCCCATGGTCATCTTGTAGAGATTTCCAGAAATTCAACATAAACGACAATCTTCACAAGATGTGATAGAAATCGGCACTCTATGCCGGAAAGTCAACTTTTCTCACAAACAACGGTCATTCTCGTCCATACTATTACTTTTATCGATAGCGCGAAGATAAACGGATTCGATACGGAAATCATAATTTCCCGAACGGTATTGCAACCATTATCTGTTCCTGGGAAATTTGATGATAAATCAGTAGTGGTCCTCTTCCACTTACGAATCAAAAATTTGGAATTGATCCAAAATGTAACGATCTCTGACATCTTACGTTTGTCTCTCCACACGCTTAGCATTTGCTGACGGTCATTGCAATGTCAGCCTCCATGCTCGGTCACCACTATTATTACTTCTGACCTTAATATGTCTAATCCGATTCTTGGATTGACTAGAGTATCCCGGTTCGTGCTCTCGTGCTTAATCCAACCTTGGATATTTTCTGGGGAGGTATCCCGCTTTTATCCCTAAAGAATAGGATTCCTTTTGTACATTCCACGTAACCGTTTTCAATTTTCCCACATACTACAAAGGTTCCCGTAGTTGTCAATTCTTCTACTTGATAATCTCAGCGTATTAATCTCAGTCCACTATCGAGTAACCTATTTCGATGGAATAAGCTTTCCCCATCTTCGAGCAAAATCACCGAAACCTTAAACTACGCAACAACTTGATTTTAGCTTAATCTAGCAACTCATCAAACAAGAACTGTCACGAGATTAGACCGTGTATCAAGTTGTTGAGAAAAAGAGTTTAACGTCTTTGATGATTTGACTCAATTTAGGAATTGCTCAAAACAACCGAATAGGTACCTATAGCTAAAAGTCAGTGTTCACCCAGCGGTTTTAATGTGCATACTTCTTGCTCGACTAAGAGTGTCGGCAGTAACGCTTCTTTTTCCCAGAATAATAGCAATTTGCAGTTATATTCACCAGGTAGTTCTACCTAGCGAGTCTACCTTAACGGTCCGCTCTTTCTGATTTAAAACATATCGTAACCACATGGTTAGTGTATATCATACACTTCGCACGCTACCGGTGTTGTTTTCCCCGGATTCTGTGTGCAATTACAACTGCATCCGGTGTTAACTCAGGAGTGGTGTAGCTCTTCTCGCATGTCTCGAATTGACGAGAGGCGTGAGCTACTTTCTTCTTCATTCATATCAATACATTTCACCAATCTTTTATACGATGTAACACTATACACAACAACACCTACGCTCTCTTTCAATACAGCTAGGTTAGGTGTACTATACCGCACCTACTTCCAAAATCACCATGCTTCTTCTTCGTCTTCTCCTTAGTTACCCTTTTCCTACCTCAGTAGGAATGGTACGAAAAACTCAATTCTTAACAGACTAGATTTCAACATAATTCAGGCCATTACAATTCACATGACTACGAAGTCGAACGGTCCAAATTTTTAAACTTCGTTTTCCAAGAAGTTAGTCCCTTGGTATTTCTTCTCAAGCAGACTTAGGGTTATCCCAAGCGTCCTTCGGGCTTAACCCTACTTCTCGAGAAGTTTAGTCCATTATCATTGGCTACTAACACAGCTTGACTACTTAAGGTTCACGTACACTATGAAGGCGTCTGAGGTACTTGTTAACCGACAGGCCTAACCAGAGGTTCATAAGTCATAATGGCGTAACACAGTCTTCGGGATTCTCCTTTCCCGGATCATTGATGGTGATAGTATTCCGATCACGGATCGATTTCTCAACTAGTCCTTTGAACCTTAAAGCTGATCAAGAGGTTCAATTTCTGTAAAGGCGTCGGTTCTTCACCGCGGTTTGCTAATTGCCATATTCTAAGTCCAAGTAGTTTGAGTCTTAACCAAGAGAGGTATAAACGCAATGGGTACAACCTTTTCATTAGTTTTTCCGTCTCAAAGCAAGTGTACATCCGTTCCCACTAACAATCGACTAGTCTCAAGTGCATACTTACTTGCTAACGCATCGGATAGCATCACGTAGAATGGCATTGATTGCTACATGCAATCGATTTGTCGATTCGGTATCTCCTCTAGTATCCATTGCAAAGAATATGGTTATAAACCAAATATAGTCCGTCGTAGCGTTTGAAATGCTTGCTACAAGCAATTATGCCTCTTATCCGTAAATGAAGTCACAAATTATCCGATAGCTGTTCAACTCGAAATTTCGTATAATCATCGGCGAAGATTTTTGGGTAATGGAGTAGGTAGAGTAGCGTGGAACGCAATGCGAAGGAGTCGTTCCTCGAGAGTAGGTGGCGTACCGTATCTTCTTCGGATCGAAGTACAATGTCGGTTAAGTCGAAATTCACAGAATGGAAAAGAGAGATAGAATCAATACAAAGTGCGAGCTTTCAGACATATGATGAGAAACTTAATTCTCGGTAGAGGTTTAAGCAACCATCCCAGCATAACATGATTCCTACCTGAATTATACATAGGTGGCCAGTCTTTGTATAATTAAGATCTGATGATGTCATGCTAAGTTTAGTTACAAGAGAATAGATAGTAAACATTTTGTAGGTTTATGGAAGGATATGACGATAGTGACGCACATAACTGATTCGTGACGCATAGTTTAGAAGGTGACGTCGAGTAATTTGTCGGATGACGGCTAAAACGAAAGTGAAGCGCGTAAGTCTCATCACACGGGACAGTCATTCCTTGACATTTCATTTTACTCTTGGTATCCTTTTACTTCCCGATTATCCTTGGTTATCCTCCATTTCCTCGGCTCCGCAACTTCCACTCTTCCACAGTTTCCAATACGCTTTCATGTAGTGCTCCTTCTTTCTTCATCTAACACATGCGATACTAGCCTTCCGATCCGACCCGGAGGTTGTCAGAACCAATGCATGGGTCTTAGATCTACGGTCTCCAGCTAAGTATCCCACCTACAACTTTTACGACACGTCTCAGCACACCAATCAGAGTGGCGAAGCCTATAATAGTCGCACTTAGGTTAATTCTCAGTGCGTCTCAAATTCCCTAGCTTTTGACAACATAAGTATCCACGACCTCTTGTCATATGTATGGCTTTCTCTCACCTTTAGCAAATCTTCTCATTTCCTCTTGTTTTTCGCTTTCTCAGCGTCATCATCACCAAGCCTTACTCCTTACCATTTCAGGGTACAACTAGAATAACTCAAAGAAGCGATGAGTGTAGGTCTGTAGCTCAATACCACTCATCTCGTGCTTCTAGAACTCGACTTCCCGTTCCTTGAGTGGTCTACCCTAACAGTCGCCTCTACTCTAAGCTTGTGCTCGGAACCGTATGATGAATGTTGAATTTTAGCCGTAGGCACCTATTCGTTGTCTTGAGCAATTCTTGAATTGAGCCAAATCATCGACGACGTTAAATTCTTATTTCTTAACAACTTGTTACACGGTCGAATCTCGTGACAGTTCTTGTTTGATGAGTTGCGAGATTAAGCTAAAATCAAGTTGTTACGAGGTTTAAGGTTTGGTGATTTTGCTCGAGGATGGGAAAGTTTATTCCATCGAAGTAGGCTACCCAAGTGATGATTTTTCTTGACCAAGGATGTTTATTTTCTTAATCGATGATGTTCATTATCTTAATCGACGTTATTCATTTCTTAGTTGAGGATGTTTATTTTCTCAATCGATGTTGTTTTAGCGAAGATGTTCAATTGAGGTTGTACTTTCCACCTCTAACGTACGTATCATGCCGAGTCAATCGACTCCGACCGATTGTTTGTAGCAATTGACATTCTCTTACCGAATTGTACTTTGAACTTGTTAAATCTCCCAATCAGAAAGGATTTCGTGCGTAACAGAATTCTTAAGATTTTGAGAGGTAACTTGAATCACGACCCTTGGGACAACCGTCTATTTCATTCACTCTTCCCTCGGAAATATTCTTTATCTTTGCTCTCTCTCTTATTGGATAGCAAAACTGCCTTGAAAAGTAATTTACAAAATGTTGCCAAATTACAAGATGTTTTACTGCTATTTCGCAAAAATCAAAATTTTGATTTTTCCACTACTTGATAAAGGATAACTGTTTTTCTTGTTATCTCACAAATCATTTTACGAAATTGTCTCACAAGACGATTTTATAAAATATTTTTGTCATGCCATGGATCTGAATGCAACCTTGCTACTATCCTAAATATCAAAACTTTGATCTAACTATCGTTTTATAAATGGTGAAATGTTTCCTTGATACCTTGTACGTTATTTTGCGAATAGCTTAATAAGACGATTTCATAAAACATTTTACTGCTTTGCTGCAAGATTATGAAATCAAAATGAAAATTGAGATTTGACTTTCCTGCGATTTTTAAGCAATGGGTTGTTTTCCTATGACCCGATGAGCCGTTTCACAAATCCTTTTTGTCGATTTTTATTTTGCTGCTATATCGTAAGCTAGACCTCGGGAAACGAATCCCGACCTCTACCTGAGTATCTATTGGTAAATCCTACTTAATCCGTTCACCTCCTGTTGGTCAATTTCTCTCTTACCTACTATTTCGGATTTCCAATGGCACTGCAAAAGATTCTCTATGGTCACGAGTGCCGATCGCCGACTTGTTGGATAAAGATGGAGATACCCAACTTTCTGACCTTGAATTTGTACGTAAATCTATCAAGAAGATCGTTCGAAGGCGGAATGGAGATGTACGCTACTCGTGGATGATTAGAAACCCTGATGACGTAAACTTTATGAATTCTTGTCGTATCGATCCTTTCAGATTCTTGCTAGAGTCAGATTGGTAGCTCACACGTCTGAGCTATCGTCCGAACTCAGCAGCATTCACGACATTCTTATGTCTACAATCTAAGTGATGACTTGCCATTGAGGCCGTTGTTGTTTCTCTTAGAGAAAATTTCAATATCATAATGTTCAAACTTTGTTGACCTATCGGAATCTTGAATTTTGGAATTTTATGACTTTCATTTAGTCGCATTCCTATCGATAGAGTTCGTCGAAACTCGCTAAAAGACCCTAAACTCGCGTAGTAAACGTGAAGATGAATCCTCGTGCGTATATGCTTATTTCTTTCAGAACCTGATGAGTAACTGGAGTTGAATCGTGAGGACACGATTCTTCTAAGGAGGTGGGACTGTGACAACCCGCAAATTCGGATTCCTATACATTTTTCCTCTTATAATCTTTATCTATATCTCAGGAGCAAGTGTCGTGGCCTAGATCATTACACGCGAGAATTGGTTATATTACAGGTAAAAACATGAATAATAAATTAATCGGGCAACGAGAAATAAAGTTATACGTATTTATAATAAACGTTTATGTAAAAACGTAACTAAAATATATGGAAATACTTTCGGGTGCTCGAGAAATAATTATAACACGGTTTATTGGTCCGGTTCTCGATTCGTTAAAAATATAAAAGAGATGACAATATTGGTCCTTGAGGGAGTATTAGGGTTTGCATCTAGTCCCCTTGCACCCCACTCCCCTATAAATACTACACTTATATAATTTTAGGGTTTCATTATTTCCCCCTTCTCTCTCTTTTCCCCAGCCGTCACCTCACACCCTCTCCCTCTATATTATCTGGCCACGTTTTCCGACGAAACACCACCACCACCGCGTGTGGTATCACACCGCCACCACCATCTTATTCCTCTCCTCATCCCCGACCTCCTGGTATACATCACGCGCCATATACAATACCTTAACACCTTTTCATTCGAGCTTTTAGTCTCGAATTCACCACCCATCTTCATCTCTTTCGCGTTCTCGATTATATGAAGACTTAGGTGGGTAGATATCATGGATTGGTGGTCATTCGTGCCTCGGTTTGACTCAAAAACCACGGGTTTCGAGGGTCTCATAATTATGACGAGAGTAAAATGATAATAACAAGATTAAAACATGTGTTTGGTATCGTGTGGGTCACTTTTGTGGTCATTCTTGTGATGTTTAGGCACCCCGTGAGTCTAGACTCACGACTTATGGGTGTTTGAGTCTTGTTGTGTTCTTGGGTTTGTGATTCTTGGTCATACGAATGGTGTAGGGAGCATCAGGCTCACGACCTGAGTCTGTGGGTCTTGTTGTTGTTCGTGTTTATGCTCAGATTTGGTGTCGTGGGTTAGAGTTAGGATTAGATTTGGAAGTGGGNACATATAGTTAACTTTAAATATTTAGTAACGATTGATAATCGTTATTTCATATTTACGAGTTAATAATATTAATAATAATAGTTAGAGATCGTTAAGTACGTTATATAACGTTATGAGATTAATAAAGAAATATTAATAAACGTTGACAACGTTCGTAAATATTTCTAGATTAATACGAGATCGTTAAATAACGGCGAATACGTTATCTAATAATTTTTATTAGAAATAATAAACGAAACAAGAGTTAATGTGGAAATATACGGGTTACTAATCGTTTCGAGGACACGTTTATCGAGACTTACCCTTTAGGAAGTATTGAGGTTCATGTTAGTGTATGTCGAGTTACGGATTGGTTAACATTAATATAACTATCCGATACGGCTAACGGACTAATTGGGTTGCTAAATCCAATTAGGGCCTAACAAATGTGTCGGGGGAGAATATTAATAGATGACCCATCCTACGACTTACCATGACTTTACTAAGTATGAGTTAACTATGAATTAACAAGTACATTGATGGAATTGTTGGACTATCGTATTAGCAAATACAATAAGTATTCAATAATTCGTACGATCTCTCTTGTTAAGTTTTGGTTGCTTGAGGTTTGACTTTGACCATAAGGTTGACCTAGTAGACCATTTAAGTATGATTGTTTTGGATGGATGATGTAGTTCGACCCAGATGTTTCGTATTGAGTTTTGACTCGTTTTTTTTGAAAGTCGAACATTTTTCACCTCTTGGTGTGAGTATTCTCGAGTCTTGTCTCGATTCTTGTTGGCTTCGCTTGTTTAAGTATTGGCGTGAGTTCACTTGAGTATATGTCGTGTTCTCACCACACACACACACAATGATACCAAACGCAAACACAAACACTATCGAACGGATAACGAATGAGTTGACGACGTAAGATTGGGTAATACATGGGAGTAATTATCTTATGGAGATTTGGTTCGTCGCTGAGGAGTTCGTATTGGGATAAGCCTTGCTTATAGAAGACTTCGTCGGTTTCGTACCAATCTTTGGGATATTGTTGTGATTTACTCTTGATGCCAAGTTGTGTCGGTCGTGATTCTTGCATTGCTGTGGCTAAGGTGAGTTCATAGCCCCCTTCTTTTAAATAAGTTTTCATAACTATTTTGGGGGAGAATACATGCTCTTTTACTAAATGCAATGATTGCTTACTTGAGTACGTGAACGATTTGATTAAGTTTGAATGATTGATTGATTGATTGATTGATGATTGATTGAGTAATTTATCGAAGTATTTGAATTAAGTATTTGAAGGCATTATGTGCTTGCCTGTTTATATGAGAGCTTTCTAGCTCAAACTGTTTTACTTGGACCTACTACAAATTGTTTTGCTACATGTGTGGACTAGTTAAGGGTAGACAATAGTAGATGTTGACCTAAAGCTAGGGCGATACCCTACTTGGAATAAACTCTACTTACGGCCTAGTTCGGGGCAGTAATGGGTGGTTCCTTACTGTTAGTGTTCCTGGCTAGTGTACCGTCGAGATGTGGCCCGCTCGCACCTGACCCTCCGCCTTCGCGAAAGGTGGTAAATTAGTATGAGTATGAAAGTAATTGATATGGAATTGTGAAAGTATGAAATGTATGTCTACGCCTCCCTGGTCACACATAGCACTAAAACTTTTCAGGTCCCAAACTGTTTTTTTTGTAATTTAAACTCTATGAACTCACCAGCGTAAGCTGACCTTTAGCGTGTATTCTCAGGTTTAAGGCGTTAGCTCACTAATTGAAGGCGCTTGGCAAAGGGCATGGTCATAGGCGACTCTGATGAACATTTGGGACTACTTCAATTATTTATGGGCCTATTTCCGCACTATTTTATATCATGTAAACTTTATGTCTTACATGACAACTTTTATTTTATATTAATGAAATAAAAACCATTCTTTGCGCCTTGTGTTGTGATACCGATTTCGTAGCATCCCAATGCTTGTATGCTTCCGCTAGACCCGAATTTTGGGGGTGTTACATCAATACCTCGAATAATTCGCTTTAATATCGGCTGATCGGAGATTAATATGTCCGAGTTTCGTCCCATAGTGTTAACTAGACATAGTTCGCCTAAATTTTCCTTCTCACAATACCAATTCGAGAAACTGCTTCAATCTTTTCTACCCAACGTTCTAGAGCAACAACCTCTTCGATCTCGCCCTTCCAATAGACATACCACTTCGTAACTCCTCATACGTTCCCTTACAGGCATCGTTTTGGTGGATGGGCGATTCGNTTCGTCCCATAGTGTTAACAAGACATAGTTCGCCTAAATTTTCCTTCTCACAATACCAATTCGAGAAACTGCTTCAATCTTTTCTACCCAACGTTCTAGAGCAACAACCTCTTCGATCTCGCCCTTCCAATAGACATACCACTTCGTAACTCCTCATACGTTCCCTTACAGGCATCGTTTTGGTGGATGGGCGATTCGTATC
>LBNU01018812.1:0-30849 GCA_014162995.1 Artemisia annua
GCGGAGGGACCGTAATAACGAAGAAAGTTGTGGTTAAAAAACAAGTTACTATTAGCGCACTTATGCATTCCGGTAAAAACCTTGCTGATGTACGAATTGTTTTGGTCCCAAAACGAGCCTTATATACTTATAGCCTTTTCACAAAAAACTTGGCCGAAACTACTGAAATTAGTGTTAGTAATACTTTTTACCCTTTCCGGGGATATAAAGAACTTGAAATCGGCCCTTATAACGAATTAGTGTATGATTTTTCGAAAAGTTAATTTTTTCACTTATAAGTTACCAGCAACCTTACCCCCAGAAAATTTTTCTAAGTATACCTAGAAACACCCATGTTGGAGAGCTATTTTCCCGTCAATTGACTCCCAGTTTTGGAGTTTTTTGATAGGAAAAGGAAACAAAAGTTAGAGCCACCTGGCCTAGTTTCAAGATCAAAAAGCCGTTTCGTTATTTGGAACTTAAGATGGAGTAAGTCTACAGCCAACCAAATTATTCATAAAAAAACTGCCCAGAAATGCAAGCTTTAAGCTAAAATAACATAACTCTCGACCATATTAAAAACATAAAATTCTCGAAAACTTTAGCAAAACTTCATCCCTGAAAACAGTTCTTTAGGCCTTGGTGCTAAGCTTTTCCAAAAATACTAAATTTTACCCTTTCCTAAATCCAAGTACACTGTTTTACCAACTTAATTTTCCGCAAGCCCGATTTTGTAACGTAACTCCAAATTTCTAAGTGATATTTTAACGGTCTAAACCTATAATTTCACATAACAGACTATTATACTAACATTTATAAACCATATAAACATGCTATAATTCACCATGAACTTATACGAAGATGTAAATTTAAATATTTTCGCCACAATATATAATTTTGAATACAATAAACGAGTGGTATAGATACTTAGTGCAAGTGCATACATAAACCCGAATTCATAATCCTCAATTTAGATTACTTGCATTTCATTTAAGGTTGCGGATTAGGTTAGATTGCACCTCAAATTACCACAGCTCATCACCTTTCCGTTTATACCGTACTTGAGGTGAGTTTTTCCATAGCCCCGTATGCATTCCTTTTTATTGTTTTCAAAATCCCCCACGGGGGAGAATACATTTGAACCATTTTTCCCATACGAACTAAGTATACCAAACCAATATACAAATGCTTAAGTTAACCACACCTTGCCTATGAAAGTTTCCCCCTATTAATTCATGAACCGTTAATTGTTATTTAAGCGGAGAGTGAGTGGATAAGATCTATTGAGGGTGAACGCCTCCAATCCCGTTGTTAGGGTTAACCCCCGACAGTAAAGCGGATGCCCATTTTCATTTTTATTCCTATTAGAGTGTCTGGCAAAAACACTCTTTAGGGGCCTTCCATACAGTCAAGCTTTCGGGTCATGACTTAAGTGCTATTGTATTATTTTTCATTAACATATGACGAGTAGTCATACTTATATGCTTATGTTTCCGTATAACTTCCATTTTTATAAACCTATGATTTCTCACCAACATATTGTTGACGTTTTAGCAATGTATTTTCAGGTAACTAGTGTAACAACATGTGACATGCATTGGACAAACATGGAGTCGAGGATCGACGCGTCTCACTGTTTTTATGTCAATGCACTTATCTATCGTTTGATCTTGTTGTTTTTATTTTCAATAAATGTGTAAAACTATTTGGGACCTATGTTGTAAACTTTTATGGTTTAAATAAAATGATCAAACGTTGTATTTACAAAACGACACTTTAGGTCGTTCAATGTAACCTTGTATGAGATGCCATGATTGTTACACCCGGGAATTCAATTCCACTGCCATTTAACAGGTAAATTCAGGGTGTGACACAAGACTTCTCCTCTTTTTTGCAAATTCATGTACTTATGATAATAATGGTGAGAGTTAAGTGCATAGAAGCTGTGAGACCTAAGATTATTAAAGAATGTATGCTTTTAAGTCCTATAATGTTAATTAACTGTGCTCTAATGATCAACTTATACACTCCTATGTATTTAACAAACATTTTGTGCTAATGATTAACTCATTTGTTGATAGATTCAAGCGATGCTGCACGAAGACAGTACCAAATATGTGAAGAAGAAATAGACAGCTTGATGTCGCAAGCCAAGGGGGAGGAGAATTTGGAAACGAGGAGCTTCTTAATGAAAGTACTCGGTGTGTGAACAAAAGAACTCATTTTCGACCAAAAATCATACCAATAAACGTGATACAAACACAGAGATCACTCCTAAATCATTGTGTAGCTCTCAGTAACAAGATCAAAGCACACACAAAGATTGTAGAGAAAGAGGAGAGTCCTAGAGAGAGAAAGCATTATGTGAAACCATGTGAAATCTTTATTACTCTAAAATGAACTTTGGTATGTGTGTAAACGCTTACTTTTATTTGACCAAAAATGGACCTAATAGACCAAAAACTAACCAAATATGCCAAAGATTATGTGTTTTTGTGTTTGTGATTGTGCAGGAACGAATATTTGAAAAAGGACATAAAGTAAAGGCAAAACAGACAAACACGAGCACGGGATTTGGAAAGGAGCATGTAAAGGCGAGGTCGGGGAAGAATTTACCAAAGAGGATCATATTTATACTCAATTTGTCAAGAACAGCCCTTGAACCTAATCATCTATCAAAATTGGTCCTTGGAATAAATTTGCAAATCTAGTCCAAAAATTGCAAAGATAGTCCTTTACTCTTAACCTTGGTTACGTGTTATTACCCAACACAAATCAAATCCAAGTCCAACAATTAAACAAACTTAGCCCACTTCCCTTTGATAAACACGAGCCCAACACCACCTTTATAACCCGGATACCACACAACCCGACCCTTTTTCCTTTTAAATAAACCCGGTCAACCCCTTAATAAAACCTGGTCAAACAAACTCCCTTACCTGCCTGTTTACTCTCCTTCCCAAAAGCTTACCCCGATCACCTGAATTTACCCGTACATAAAAGGACCTTCTAGAGAACCTAACATGTCAGAATTATGACAACATTCCTGAGCCACGCTGGCAATCCCAAAGGCAATCATTGGCTAATCATGAGGGGCACATGATCCAAGGGCTCGAAATGATTGAGATGAGGACATTTGATGATCAAAGGCTGTAAATAGAGATCTAGATCTTCTTAGAAACCCTGATTGCTTCCCTCTGCAGCTATAAATAGACCCTCTCACTCACACACAAGAGACACCCTAGCTTTAGATAATTTTTATAATTGTTTATATGTAATTTTCAATTCTAGTATAATTTAGCTTTCAAAAGTAGTTTGTAATCCTTTGAATTCCTGTTTTCAGTTGTACTCAAGCTTTTATATTAATAAAATTTCATTTCCTTTATAATTCTTATGCAAATTTATTCTTAAGCTCTTCTTTAATATTTACTTGTGGTTTCTATGCTCTTATTACTATTCCATAAGCTCATTTTAGTTTACTTTTAGCTTTTACAAGTTTATTTTATCTAATTTTCTGTTTTACTTCTAAAATTAAAAAAAAATAAGAAAAACTCAAATAAAATACAAAAATAAATTAAACTAGTTGTTTTAAGCTTCCATAAGCTCTTTTTCTGTTTGCATAAGCTCATATTAGCTTCTCATAGTTATTTGTGAGCTTATTAGTTTTTAAATCTGTTTTAATTCAAAATAATTCTGAAAAGTCAAAAATAGTCAACTTAAAAGTCAAATAAGGTGTTGCGGATGATAAGCCAGACCTGGAAGGGCTTATAGCTTTTTACTAGCTTGTCTTTGACAAGCTAGAGCTTGTAGATTGTTATTTTGGCCGCAAGGGTCCTTGTAAGTTTCAATTTAAATTCCTCTTCTTATGCATTTAGCTTATTTATGCTTATTATAGTGCTTATTTGGTTGATTATTGCTTATTTCAGCTTATTGTTGCTATTTGATGCTATTTTGCTAGTTTAAACTTACTTGTGCTTATTTTCATAAAAAAATCATCAAAAATATTGCATAATCTAGTTCAGCTTATTTTATTGCTTAATTTCTATTGTACATTGCTTAAAAGTACTTAATATAGTTATCTAAACCTTTGTTTTTCAAATTGTAGCTTATTTTAATCTTAAACCTTTTAAAATCAAAAACAGTTTCAACATTATGGGGTGTTTGGTATAGTAAGACTTTTAATGATAAAAATAGTTTTGGTCATTTACAGATTTTCAAATAGCTTTAATTTACTCTTAGTAATAGTTTAAAAGTGTTTTTAAGCATTTCCATTTAGTTTCATAGCTTTTGTGCAAGTTTTCTAAACTTTTAAGTTTCAAAGTGTTTTGATAATTTGAATTGGTGAAATCTAGTTTAGGATCCATTTAGGTGTTGTAGTTAGTCAAAATCAATTTTTACAAGTTACTTGCATCATTTAGATAGCCTTGGAATAGCTTGCATCATATTTTGGTCCTTTTTCTTTTCTAAAAATCTCATCAGCCTAGCAATCTGTCACAGTTTATTAGTTTAAGCTCGTTATTAGCTTTTAGCTGTTTTAATCTCTTTTACTAGTCATAACTAGCTTAGGTAACTTGTTTTGCATCATTAGTATAGATTTCATAGCTCTTAAATCTGTTTCACAAGTTTTCTCAAAATCCAAAAATATTGCTCAATCAGCCCTTATATCAGATAAGATTTAGGTAACCAAAAGCTTTTCAAAATTCATAAAAAGTGATTTTTTGTCTTATTTGGTTGCTTATTTTCAATTTTCATCAGCTTTTTCATATTAGCTTTTAGTTTTACTAGCTTAAACAGCCCTTGTCAGGCTGTTCATAGGCCTGCACTTTAAATAGTGTTTGATTCAGCTTATTCTCAGCTCATTATCTGATTATCTAGTAGTGATATTTGCCTGATTTTTGAGTTTCCAAATAGCTTGTAGTATAGGCTTAAGTTTTTAGCAACTTTTGGTGGATTAGCTTGCTGTTTGCTACCTCAATTTTAGGCTTAAAGTAGTGCACTTAGGCCTGTTTGGTTATAGAATATCAGCTCAGCTTATTTTGTAGTTCTGCTTATTTAGGCTTATTAGATTTAGTTTAGATAGTTTAAACGGCTTATTTAGATCCATTTTAGTTTCCTTTAGCTTATTTAGCCCTTAAGTTTAGCTTATAGCTTATTTCTTAGCTTATTCAATTTCATTTTCCCTTTTTAGATTTTTTAAAAGTAAAACTGCTTTTCATTTTTACTTTTATTTAGTTTATTGTTAAGTTTTAAAAAAAAATCATTTATTAAAGTTGCTTATTTTCATTAGCTTTTCAGTTTTGTAAAAAGAAAAATAAAAAAATAAAAAGTTTTAACAAAAAGATATAGACCAGATTCGAACCCTGCCTATACCATTCCCACACCTCACACACGCATCACAGAACCATTAGCACCCTAGGGATTTCTCATTAGATTCTTACAAAGTTTTTCTTTTAAACCCTTTTTGCTTTTTTAGCGTATTTAATTAAATTTGCTTATTACAGCTTATTAATAAGAGCTTTTTCCTTCTTTTTATTTTTCCTACATTCTAATTAGTTTAAAATATTTATCATAAAAATTCCAGAATTATTCGTCTAGTTTTACTATTTCTAATCATTTAATATCCTTATTTTAGTTTTTAAATCATAATAATTAAAAGAAAAGTCAAAAAAATATTTTTCTTTTTCCTAAAATTTTCTTTTTATTAAATAGGACTTAGGAAAAATATATTTACGTTTCTAGGACTAGTATTTCTTAGATTTCACTTTTAGGCTCGTTTATTTACTTTTACGTGTTCGTTTTTAAGTTTATTTACGTTTTAGCTTACGTGTGCTCTATATAATTATAATTGTTTTAATTGCTTTATTACTTGTTTTTAGCTTATATTTAATTATTTGTAGTTTAAATTCCAAAAATCTCTTTTATTTCACTATTCATCACATTATATCACGAACCGAATCACGTATTATATTCACACTTCACTTGGACGATACGGCCCGGGAAATTCATATTTCCTTTGAATTTCTTTGGAATACTTATATACTATAATTGATTTGAATCAAACTCCCACCTCCTTACCAAGTGTGAGGAGGTTAATATACTCGTTTACATGAGTGGGCTTGGGTTGGCTTACATTTAACTTACATTCATGATGGACTAAAAAATATACACGACCCGAGATACATTATCTAAACTATTACATATACCACGTTACTAGTTATGACATGACTACGTATTCTGGAATGGTCGACACTTCATTCCTAACATTTGTTTTTACGATTATCTTACTTTATCTATAGTTGGCTTAGTGCATAAATTGTAGATAATCCTTTGTATCTTGGAATAGTTAGGGACAAAAAATCCTTTGTATCTTTGAACAGGGATTTTGATATGATTGACTTGGGAGCTCTTATTTTTTTTGAGGTTTTTGTTACTCGTGATTATATAAGGATGTTTCTCTCTCGAAGAATATGCTTTAATACTTCTTAACCGGGCACATATAGTCACTTTTAATCTTACTCGGGCTCCATCATATAATGAGTCCAAACTTGGTCTTAAAGGAGTTTATGTCTCGGATCCCACACTCTATCACAATTTTGCAAATGGTTTACAATATCTTACATTCACATGTCCAAAATTATCTTATGTTGTGGAGCAGATTTGTCTTTATATGCATGATCCATGCGAACCACACTTAGCAGCCCTCGAACGTATTTTGCGATATGTGCAAGGAACATAAGACTTTGGTTTATGATGAGTGTGTAAATACTCATCATTTTTGTCTTATCTGAACTCCCCCTGTCATGTATTGGCTCTCTCTTTCCGCTGATAGAGCAGTTTTCAAAAACATTTAAAAACACTCAGAAATGCATCAAAATACAGAAAATATCCCTGGATTGTGTTTTATATGTTTCAGGTGCAAAATGATTGAAAACAGATGAAAAACGAACAAAGTTTGCATAATTGGCAGTTTCAGTCCCTCAACTTTTAAAACTTGACAAAATCAGTCCTTGAGCATTTGTTTTGGAAGAAAAGTCAACCAAAGTCCTTTGAAAGTCAAAAGTTATCAAAAATGGTCCTTGGGTGAAAAGTTTCAAAAATTTACAAGTTTGGTCCCTCAACTTTCAACTTTGGCAGAAATGGTCCCTGGGATTAAAATTTGGAAAATTAGCATCATTGGTCCTTGTACTATTCAACTTTGGCAAGATTAGTCCCTTGTTATAACTTTGGAAAATTTTCATTTTCAGTCCCTAAACTTTCGGCAATTTACATAATTGGTCCTTGTTCTTTTTCATTAGCTAAAACCAAAAGGACCTTATGTGATTTACTTAACCCAACAAAACATATCCAACCCACTACCCTTTGCCTAGCCCATTTCCCACCAAACCCAATAACCAAAAAAATCCCACACCCCGTTAATAAGCCCAAGTCAAACCCCCTTTTTACTTACCTCCTTCCCACCAAAACCATACCACCACCACTGCTACTACACCACTCTGCCAAAACCACCCTGGTATTCCACTCCCACTTGCTAGTCAAATCCTACCGCCCACTCCACCACCTCTGCTCACCATCACATCCCACCACCCCCTCTTGCAAATAAAACAGTGCAATTTGCACTTACCATTTTTGGCGCCAAAACTCACCAAAGGTCAAGATTAAAAAATACTCATCCAATGGCTGAAATTCATGCTGGGAAAGCTCAAGTGGGACCCACAAGACCCCATTCACTTATAAAAAGAGAAGAAAGAAGCAGAGAATGTAGTAGTTAATTAGTATAGTTTTAGTGTAGTCATGTCGATTTAACTTAATTTTCCATTTCCAGTGCAATTTCTAGTTTAATAATGTTGTAATAAGTAATTTCAGTGTACTTAAGACCCTTTTTAATCATCAATTTCATTTTCTTTGTTACAATTCAGTTTATGCAAAATTTACTTGAAATCTCATTATTAACTCAAGGCTGTTGAAAGTTATTGTTCTGTGGTAATTTAAGCTTGTTTCTGCTCACTCATAAGCTTCTAAAAGCTTATAAAGCATTTTCACTCTGATAGGTTAAAAAAAGAAAAATTACTCAAAAATACAAATAAATAGGTGAAAATTAAAAAGGGAAAAAGTTATAAATACATAACGTACTTTTCAAAATAACTCATTATGCTCTATGAACTTTACTTATTGTCATAATACATAACCGTTTTCATTTTATTTGGTTATTTAACGACCGTTTGGAACAAACATTTGCACCGTTAGTTCTTTATACTAACGACCGTTTATACTTAACTCAAAATTTAGTTTTCATACGTTTTTGTCTGTTTTTCTTTTGTTTTTTGTCCGTTTTTCTTACGGGTTTTCCGTTTTTATACGTTTTCGCCCATTTTCTTATGTTTTTATCCGTTTTTAACAAAGGCAACGTTAGTCCATTTACCATCGCCACCACCCACCTCCACCACCGCCCACCACCTCCACCCACCACCGCCACCACCACCCACCACCTCCACCCNGTATTTATGATTTTCACGTTTGACCAACCATGAAGTAAAAACTTAACTAAAGTTAAGTTATTTTGATTAACCCATTTAGCTTCTCCCTATATATATGATGCATGTAAGGGCAAGTGTATACATGCATTGCTCTCAAATTTCTGGATCTTTTTGTTGTGGGTATTTTGTACGAAGGTTAATGGGTATAATTGCTGTACGTAGGTTGATTGTGGCTATTCTTGTTTTGGTTGTGTTGGCTGGTGATTATGGAGTAGTTTATGCAGATGAGGTTAAGGGAGTTAGAGACGAGAAAGGTTTGTTGGACAAATTTAAACGTGGAATTAAAGGGGGATTAGGAGGAGGTCTTGGTGGTGGAGGTGGGTGGTGGCGATGGTAAATGGACTAACGTTGCCTTTGTTAAAAGCGGATAAAAACATAAGAAAATGGACGAAAACGTATACAAACGGAAAACCCGTAAGAAAAACGGACAAAAAACAGAAGAAAAACAGACAAAAACGTAAGAAAACCAAATTTTGAGTTAAGTATAAACGGTCGTTAGTATAAAGGACTAACAGTGCAAATGTTTGTTACAAACGGTCGTTAAATAACCAAATAAAATGAAAACGGTTATGTATTATGACAATAAGTAAAGTTCATAGAGCATAATGAGTTATTTTGAAAAGAACGTTATGTATTTATAACTTTTTCCCAATTAAAAAATCAGTTTTCAAGAAGAATGACTCATGGAGCAGGGTTAATCATGGATGGCCCTTGGTTTTAGAACCTCAGGGGAGGTGTTAGGTTAGTGTATGGTCCTTGGTTCATCAGTTTATGCTTGGTTCACTTGTAAGCTCATATTTCCATTTTTATGCTTTTTACTATAGTTATGTTTATCACTGCTTGAATTTGGTTCCTTTATGCTTATTTGATGTTAGTTAGTTGTAATAATGCTTAATATTGAGTGCTTGTTCATTGAATTTCATTGTACTCACTTTTTACATTTTCACTGTCAAAATGATATGATGATGATTCATGAGTAAAAGTTGTTAGCATCTGCATTTTTGTGCTTGTATGAACTCATTACATCATATTAGAACTTGGTGAATCAGTTTAATGGTCTCAATCATTGATCTTCTTTGAAAAACACTATATGGTCATATGTAATGGAGTGTTTGGTTCATGGGTGATTTTTATGTTCCATTGTGTTTCAGTGTATCTCCTTGGTCAAAACATGTTTCATTAGGTGTTATTAGAACAGTCAAAACATAAAAACCAGTACTTGTTAGTTAAAAAGTCAAATCTTAGTTTATTTTCTTATTTTTGTTTCACTGTCAAGGATTTTAGCACCTCAATCACTCATATTAGTTCATAATTTGTTAGGATTGCTTAAAATGGTCTTATTGTAGCTTATTATTACATAATTAGTCATTAGGATTCATTAGAAATTCACCAAAGTCAAAATTTGCATGTGCTTTCAAAAGTCAAAATTGCTTAGGTTCTTAGTTTTTTTTCAATTTATGGTGAGAATTTTCATGAGTTCAATTCTCAGTTTTAGAGTTTGTGCTTTTGGGATGTTAGAGATTAGCAGTAGAGCTTGTTGATGCATATTTTTGATTATTTTTAAGATTTTTCTAACTGCTTATTCAGTCCTTCCTTTTGGCCTGATTTCTAAAAACCTCCCATGTACCAGGGTGAGTTTGGTTCATAAGCCTTTTCACAAGCTTGTATTTTGCTCTATAGTTGATCATAGCTTAAGATTTTTGGTTTTCTAGATAGCCCTTCTGTCCATCTTCATGTTCATGTGTTTTATTTTCCCTTATTTGCTTATTATCATGCTTATTTTGATCCATCAAAAAGCCCTCAATCACTCAGTTACACTGAGTGATCAGTTCACATAAGCTAGTTCACAAGCTCCTCGTGAGCTTATAAGTGGGCCCTACAGTGAGTTTTTGGGTTCTTTGAGAAGCCCATAGACCCTAGTTGCTAACTCCAGGATTGGTTTGAAGTTTCAAGCTTATCTGATAAGCTAGAATAAGGCCTGCAGTTTGCCTTGTGGCTTGTGTGTTTCACAATGATTAGGATTGCTTATTTCATACTTATCAGCTTATTTCCTTTGCTTTTCTCTTTTCTTTGGTTAGATTTATACTCAACTCATTTGTTTCCAGCTTAATCTATCCTCTGTGTTCATTGTGTAGCTTATTGGTAGCTTGTTCATCATCAAAATCCACTTAAGCTTGAAAAAAGCTTAATTGTAGAGAATTTAAGCTCCCAAATAGCTTATTTTTGAGTTTCAAGAAAGTTATTTTCACAAGAGTTGTTTGTTTTTAGTGAATAATCAATTTTCAAAAAGAAAAATCACAAAAACATCACTTTTAAAAAAGTGATAGCTTCTATTTAAGCCATTTGGCTTATTTTTTTGCTTTTTCAAAAAGCAATTTCTAATTTTATATTTTTATTAAGTTCCTGTTATCTTATAGTATTTATATAAAAATTTTCAGATTTATCTCTTTTCATTTAGTATTTATAATAATTAATAATAATTAAATTAGTTTTAATAAAAACATCAAAAATAAAATCCTTTACTGTTCATTTTTAATCTCTGGTACTTTTTTACATTTTTCCTAGGTTTTATATATTATAACGTATTTTTAGAAAATATTTTCATAATTATTACTGTTCATTTATTATTTTTCTTAATTAATTTAGTTTAATTAGCTTTTAATTAATAATTAAGTAAATAATTAGTAAAATAGCTTAATTATAATTTTTATAAACTTTTTATAATTTTTTAGGATTCCTGTAATGGTTAATTACTTTAATAAAAAATTTCATAATTATCTAAGTCATTTTAGTATTATTAGTAATTTAAATTATTTTAAATAAGTAATTAAATAGATTTTAATTAATAATTAATATTAAATAATAAAATAATCAAAAACTATTTTTTCTTTTTTTATAAAATTTTCTTTTAATAATAAGTTTGTAAAAAGTCATTTTCACCCCCTCTAGTTTATTTCTGCTTAATTTGTCCTTTTCCCAGTACGCGTTTACGTTTGTTTTAATTTTAATTACGTTTTAGGTTTATCTGATTTCCATTTATTGTTAATATTGCTTATCTGTTTTATTTTCATTTATATCTGCTTAGCGTAATCAACCCAAATCATTATCTGGTTACTTTCCCGATCACTGAATCTTTCAAAACGTTTCCAAAATACAATTCAATCTCACTGGGACATAACGACCCGGGAATACATTGTGCTTGCACCGGATCATAAATTGATCTCTCCTCTCTCAGATTTAACTTGTTGACCACACCTGGTTGACTGATTAGTTTGGAAGGAGTCAGTTTACAACTATGCTACTTCAAATAATTTGTTAGCACTAAAGAATTATATAGAAAAGTGATGGTCATTCTCATAGTTAGAACTTTGTAATGTGTAGTAGACGTTTTTATAGTTTTAGTGAAATGGGCTCATGGAACTTGGTAAGCTAGTATTAAGTTAGTTAAAGTAAGTAAGCATTACAATCCATGTAAACCAAGTCCACTAATAAAAGCCCAAAGAAAGCCCATCCATTAGATATAGGATGGAAGTATAAAAGGCACAAACCTCTTCATTTGAGAGGTGTGCTTGTGTGTGTAAGTGTGTGTTTATGAATGAAATACTCTCCACTTTATCTCTCTAGTTTCTCTCTCTAAAACACCTACTTATATTCATCAAGTCACCAAGCTCTTTAGTGTAATAAAGTTGATAGTTTTAAGGTCCTACAAGTGGTATCAATCGCCTAACAACGATTTTGGAGTGTTGGTTTTTAGTCTTGTCGAAATATCTTATATATATATTTCGAATTTAAAAAAAAAACATTTTTATCAAAAGTTTCATCCTTTTGTGTTTGATTATTGGTTTTTTAACATTTTTTTGTATAAACTAGTGTTACAAATCCTTACAAGCAAAAAAAGGTTTCAACTTTTGGTTAAAATTAGATTTTTTAAAAAATATTTCGAACCATATATATACTTGAAATTTAGATTAGGCTTAAAATTGTGTTTAAAAGTTTCACGTTTGCAACTTTATGATAGTTTGAAGGTTTGTGAAGCTAAAAGTACAAGAATCTTGGATTTGAAAACTCGTTTTGGGGATCTTTGAAGTTATTAGAAATTTTTCGAATAGCCTCATATTTCTAATAGGTGGTTAATTCGTGTTCTTCAAGTTTCGTGGATTACTCGGTGTTATTCTCTCTTGTATAAGTGAGAAAAACACTTCGACTCGTGAAAAATCTCTAATTTGTACAAATTAAAAATTTGAAGAAATTTCGAATAGGTATTGATGTGGTATAGTTATAGTCCAAAGAAACACAAGTGAAGTATGTATTTCCCGGGTCGTAGTCCCAACGAAGTGTGAATTGAATTCGTGATTCGGTTCGTGAATGAGTGAGATGAATAGTGAGAGATAAAAGAGATATTTGGAGTTTTAAGACTACGATAGCAAATATAAACTAAAAAACAATAACAAAACATATAAGACAAGCACGTAAAGTAAAAACAACCTAAAACACAATCTAATCTAAAAAATACGCACTTACGGGAATTTAAAAGCAACTAAGTAAAAATATTGATATCTAGATTAAAACACAATTATTTTCACGGCTTTTGCCCGTTTAAACAACCAAAATTTCAATCCAAGTAATTTAAAATTACTAACCAATATTTTGTCTAACTTTTTATAAAACCACACTTAATTCCCGGGACAATCTACTCAACAAGCATAATAACGATCTACTCACTACTCATATTAATTAAACTAATAAACACAAATATTTCAACAAACATAAACATATTAATAAACTAATTATCTAAAAGCGAAAAGGATGAGAAAATAGAACCCGATCTAAGAGATGAGACGAATTTAACCACCCGATCTTATAAACTAAACAAACCATAAAGTTTAATTCTTTAAAAGCTTTAATAAAACCAAATAATTAATAAAGCTTGTGACTTTATTAACTAATTAGCTTATTAAGACTAAAAAGTAATAAACTTTATTGATAAACTAGCTTATAAGACCCTTAAGCTCCGGCCTTAGCGGTAGAAATGATGAGAAACAAAGAAAAATCAAAACTTTATTAGGATTAAGCAATAATAATGGCCAAATAAGCTATGGAAGAGCTTACTGGTTGATAAAGCTACAAACTTTATTATTAAAAACCTACTAAAAAACTAAAAGATTGAAACTTTATGATAAAAACCTAATAGATCTATGATAATAAGCTAAGTTTATAACAAAAACTAATAAATTTGCAAACTTTTTAAGAAATTAGTATTAAAACTACTAGATCTATTAAAATAAACTAATTGATGACTTTATATAAAAGAAAAACTAATAAAAATAAAATATTTTTGATTTTTTATAAAGTAATTTGTAAAATAAAAAGTAGATCTAAGTTTATAAAAGCTTTTAAAACAAAGTATTAAAAGAGTGTGTATTAAATAAGCTAGATCTAAATAGATAATAGGTTTTTATGACTTAATAGAAAAGAAAAAAGAAAGAGTAGAAGTAGAGAAAAGTAATATTAATCTTCAAATCTTCAAAATAAATCTTCTATTCTTCAATTATATTAATACTAAAAAGTTGATTACAATAAGCATTTAATAAGCTAAAAATTACATTAAAAATAAGCTAATACATAATACTACTTCTACTCTCTATTTTTACTCTTACTCCTAATTTACACCTACTCCTAATATTTTTATCTCTACTCAACTGTGTGTGAATTGTGTGATCCGGATGATATATATAGCAGATCCCTTGGTCTAGATACAGCTCACACACGCCACGTGGCGTGCTCTCATTGGTAGATCGGACTGCTAGAAACTTCCACGGACTGCATACTCTGACCTCGTACTGACGCATACACGCCTACCTCGGACTGACACACGCTTGTCTCGTCATTATGTACACGTGTCATCATCTGATTGGTCAGCTTTCCTGCCCACGTCTGCAACCTCGTACAGTCAGTCTGACACGTGTTAGACCTGACATGTCAGCGCCGCCACCTGTATCTGTAATAAATAACCTCGTACCAATGATTAGCCGCCGCCACGTGGCAGCCTCTGATTCATCCACGTCAGCAGGTGGGACCCACTGACATGTGATAACTCGGGTGGGGCCCACTGCCACGTGTCACCACCTAAGTGGTCCACGTGTCGCCACGTGGCATGACACGTGTCAGGTCAATGGGTCAACGGTCTGACGTGTCCGGGTCGGGTCTGGCTCAGGTCGGGTCAGTGACGTGTCCGGGTCGGGTCAGGATCGGATATGGGTCCGGGTCGGGTCTGCCACGTGGACCAATGAGGTGGTGCCACGTGACGTAGATATATTATCCCACAATTGCTAACGGTTGGGTTCGAACTCGCGACCTCTCGGTTGTGGGTGTAGTGTGCTTCCAGCTGCGCTGGAGCATACTTCTATTAAGTATATGCAAAATTATTTATATAACCCTTAATGAACTAAGTCCAGATTTTGTTAACTAAAAGGTTCAAGTATAGTCTGACCTATCAATTTAAAGGGGTTATGTAAAGGTTCAAAAATAAATGAAAGTACCGTCGGACTCGTTTTACAGAACCATCCACTCTCCTATAGGCTAAACCTTCTTTGAACGTGCTCCGGGAATTTTTTCGACTTCGTCTGAACCTCGGAAAACGCGTAAACGTCGTCGAAACTCATCCGAAAATTACCGTTTTTGCTTTGTTTTCAAACCCTTTGTACCTGCAAGACATAATAACACATTCCAAACATATTTACAATATAATTCAACATATGTCATGGTTATTAGTCCGTTTTAGTGCATATTTAAGTATAAAAATGATGTATGTTTACGCATACATCAGGTATATTTTGAATAGACACCATATTTCGAATAGTCACAAAATTTCGAATAGGGTGCAATATTTCGAATTGTCCTGAAAATTTCGAATAGACACCATTTTTCGAATAGACTCCAAATTTCGAATAGGCCTACATATTTCGAATAGTGCACAAATTTCGAATAGGCTCAAAAATTTCGAATAGGGTCCCAAATTTCAAATAGCAAATTTCGAATAGGCAACATATTTCGAATTGTGGCAGAATCTTTCGAATAGGGGTTAAAAATTTCGAATAAGTGCTAAAATTTCGAATAGAAGGTAAAATTTCGAATATGGTGGTATTTTTCGAATAGCAAGACAATTTTTCGAATAGTCATGGGATTTTTCGAATAGAACTTCAGATCAACAACAAAGGAACTTTAACATCACCAAACTCAACTCCTTTATCGTTGGAACGATCCAAAATCAACTTTATCCATCATAACTTCATCAATGGCAACTCAGCAAGATATTCATGCAGTAGGAGCTGAAAACCGACCTCCAATGCTGTCAAAGGGTGGTTACTCACAATGGGCTAGTCGTATGATGCACTATCTTAAGAGCAAACCAAATGGAAAGCTATTTCCCAATTCCATTCTAGAAGGACCATTCAAACCCCGACAGATACTAGACCCTGGTGATCCAAATGGAACCCCCCCCCCCCCCAGTACAACCATTCTACAGAGTTCAGACTGAGGCTGACTACACTGAGGAAGACAAACAACAAATTGCAGCTGATGATCAGGCATTTCATCTCGTCGTTCTTGGTTTACCAGAAACAACTTATGCAACTGTTGACAGTGAAGGAAGTGCTCATGCAGTCTGGGAAAGAGTCAAAAGGTTAATGTACGGGACAGACATCGGGAAACAAGAAATGGAAACACAATTGCTCAAGGAACTACGCAAGTTTACTTCAATTCCTGGTGAATCCATAGAGTCGTACTATCTCAGGTTTTGTAAGATCATGAATGACTTAGCCAAACACAACCTATCACAGACGAACATTGCTAATAACACCAATTTTCTGAATGAGCTACAACCTGAATGGGGAAGATACGTCACTATCGTTTATCAGACAAAGAACTTGCATGAAGTTACCTATGATCAGCTGTATGACTTTTTGAAGCAGAATCAAGCTGAGGCAAATGAAGTAAGGGCTGAATTACTAGCTAAAAAGCATGATCCTCTCGCATTCATTGCTCAAAAACCAACACATCTACCAGTGAACATACAACATAAACCATCATCATCTTCCACTCACAACTACATGCAACAACAATACATTCCACAACATCAAACTGCTGTAATCCTACAACAACAACAACTCTACCCACAACAACAACAAGTTATTCCACAACAACAATATCCACAATTCCAAGAACCAGAGTACACTGACAATGATGAATCTACTGCTAATTTGACACAAGCATTTGCTTTTCTGACAAAGGCATTCCAAGGACGCTATTCGACACCAACAAACAACAACCAAAGGATTTCATCGAACACTCACAACAGGCAGATAGCTCAGCCGAGTTTCAACATGGGTAACAGAGGCTAAATGGTTGGAGTTTTTGGGAATGAGCAAGGATATGCTACTGGACTTCACATGGGTAATCAGAATATGCAGAATCAGTTGGGTTAGTATGCAGGGAATCAGATGGGTCAGTATGCAGGGAATCAGATGGGTCATTTTGTTGAAAATCAGAGGGGTCAGAATGTTGGAAACCAGACAGTGGGTAATCAGGTTGGAAATGTTGCAGCTCCGGTTGTTGGGAATTATGGAAATGGAAATGTGAATCAGGGAAATTTGGTTAAGTGTTTCAACTGTCAGGGTGTAGNAAGGATATGCTACTGGACTTCACATGGGTAATCAGAATATGCAGAATCAGTTGGGTTAGTATGCAGGGAATCAGATGGGTCAGTATGCAGGGAATCAGATGGGTCATTTTGTTGAAAATCAGAGGGGTCAGAATGTTGGAAACCAGACAGTGGGTAATCAGGTTGGAAATGTTGCAGCTCCGGTTGTTGGGAATTATGGAAATGGAAATGTGAATCAGGGAAATTTGGTTAAGTGTTTCAACTGTCAGGGTGTAGGTCATATGGCAAGGAACTGTCCCACTAAGCCGAAAAAGAAAGATCCTGAGTACTTGCAGAAAGCATTGATGTTAGCTCAGAAGGAAAAAAGCAGGGTTTCAGTTGAATGCAGAAGAAAATGACTTTATGGCTCTTATGGATGACATGGAAGATCGAGAGGATATCGACGCAAACTGCATCTTTATGGCAAATCTTCAGGAGGCTAAGTATGACACAGATTCTGACACACCTCCAGTTTATGACACCAATGCAGTATCTGAGGTACCAATCGACAATACTTGCAACAATAATGATATATTTGATATGTCCCCTCATGAGGAATAACATTCTGAGACTCCAGCACCCACTTATGATACATACCTGGACACGCCGAGTTGTAGCAATATTAATTCGACAACTCCCGATATGAATCATAGTGGAGGCTCAGTTTCACAGCATGCTAAGAATGATGAGAAAACACGTGCTTTATTTGAATCATTATTGAACAATTGTAGTATTGAAATTGAAAAAGTAAAAAAGGTCAATCACGAAGTTAAGGCCACGAATGCGAAATTGACCACTGAGCTTGAGAGATACAAGGAAAATGAAAAAAGTTTTCAAATTGATGCGAAACGAGAGTCTGAATTTGAAATTGGATATAAGAAGTTACTTGTTAAAGATAGGGAATTGCAAAGCAAATTTGATTCTTTTCAAATTAGTTCAACAAAAATTATTAACTCTTTAAAACAGAAAATTTCTGATCTAACAAACCAGCTTTCAAAACAAAAATTAGCTTATACCAATCTTGAAAAAGAAAGGGATGAGTTGAAAAAAGACTTTGCAAAGAAAGAAGATAAAATTTTGGAAGAAATCATAGAGTCAGAACATATGATAGCAAAACTAGAAAACTTGTTGGTTAAAACGGGTCATTCGAGTCAAACAATTCACATGATTACTAATCAAACTGATCTGATTTACCATACAAAAAACAAAATGGCTCTAGGGAACAAAACTCCTTGTAATCTCAAGAAAGCTCAGGAAGAACAGAATGTGTTGTATAATGGAAATGTGATATATACCAAACATGATCCTCCTGTTGTTCGTGATTATGTGGAAACAATGGAAATTGCTAAAGAGAGTCAAAACAAAATGAAACAAAAGAATTCAGACCTAAAATCCATTGATTACAACAAACTGGACAAACTTTCTGGAATTACTTTTGTTCCACAAAAACAAGCATATGAACTTTCCAAAAGCCCAGGAATTTCAAAACAAGTTTCTAAACCCGCAGTTGTTTCCAAATCTCTTTCTAACATGGAACAGATGTCTTCAAGCAACATTTTTAACACAAATGCTGCCAGAGGATATCTTGATGATCTAAAAACCAGAATTGGGCAACTTCAAACGACTTTAGAATCTAAAACAAAACTAAATGAGATTAATTGGAATTCCACGGTTCATTTACAGCTGAAAAAGATTCTTGAAAATGACTTTGCTCCTCAAATCAACGCCATTTCATGCTAGATTAATTCATTTTGAACAAGCGTTTTTTAAAGAAACAGCTGACTTTGTTATGGACCACAAATCCCTGATAAAGAAGGCAAATAAATCTTTTGAGCAGATAAATGTTTTGGAAATTTTAAATGATTCTCTCTTAGAAGCAGTTCTGTCTACTGATATTATGTCTATTATTTTGCAAACATATTCTGTTGAAGACGATGAAAGACTTCGAGCTGAGACCTCTGAAATTGTTTCAAAATATGAAAATGCTCTTGTAAAACTTGAAAAAGAAAATGTGTCATA
Organism: Artemisia annua; assembly: GCA_014162995.1. Taxonomy (NCBI): domain Eukaryota; kingdom Viridiplantae; phylum Streptophyta; class Magnoliopsida; order Asterales; family Asteraceae; genus Artemisia; species Artemisia annua. The sequence goes on from LBNU01018812.1 coordinate 19,231, forward strand.
TTTTAAACAACTTGATCGAAAAAGCGAGGAATGCAAGTACGACAAATTGTCGTATGAGCGTGCCTACAAGGACATGCAAAAGCAAAATGATCCTGTGAGAGCTCAGCTAGAAAGTCTAAAAGGGGAGGGTGTGGATACTAAGTTTGCAAAACCATCGACTTCGGAGAAACCAAATGCTCCAAAAACGGTTGAAAAACCAAAAACGTCAATTTCTTGGTTTGCTCCAAAAGTCGATGAGAAAAAGGATTTGACAAAACCAGTCACTCCACAACCTTTGCCCAAGCAAAAAGAAATTGAAAAGATTGTTGAAAATGCGAATGTTGTTGAACGAAACACAAATGTGCTTACTTCTGGCCCTTCTAGGAATAGTACATCGAATGTGACCACAAAAACTGTTAAAAAATCTGTTGGTTCTAATGACTTGGTTTATAATCACCATCCAGAAGAAGCTAGGAAAAGGCACATATTCAAAAAGATGGAAATTTAGGTGCAAAACCTAGTGTGATGAATTCTAGAAGATTCTAAAGCACTGCTAGTAGTAGTAAACCATTACCTAGGAACAATCAACAAAAGACTAGGGATTGGCCTGCATCTAAGAGTAGTTGCAAAAAAGAAAATGCTATGCACGTAGAAAACAACACTAGAAATGTTGAATCTCTTTCGAACAACACACAATTTCCAAAAGACTGTAGTGACAAAGTTAAAGTTGCTGTGTTAAACAAGGATGTTGAATTTGTCTGTCCTACATGTCAAAAATGTGTTTTTTCAGCTAATCACGATACATGTATTGCACAATTTATCAAGAAAGGAAAGTCAAGTGTCAGGACAAAATCCACTAAGACACCAAATAGAAACAAACTCGTTGACAACATGAATCTGATAAGAAAACTAATAGGTGGATATCTACAGGATGTAGTTTTTCCAAAACTGAGACTTCCGCTGCATCTGATAAGAAAACTACGTCTAGATCTTACCTTAGGTGGATTCCTACGGGAAAAGTTTTTAAAACAGTTGGTCTTAGATGGATTCCCACAGGGAAGATTTTTTATAGTTGCACAAAGACTAATGATAGTGTAAATCATCAGGATAAGGAAGTAGAAATCACTACAACCATTGATAGCGAACACCCTCAATGTGAGGAAACATATACTTCTAACACTGTTATTTGTGCAAATTCTTCTTCTGTGGATGCAGGTACTTGTGAAAGTGATGAGGGTTCATATACCAAATGTGGTAAAGAAGAACCCTATGCCAACATCGCATGTGGAAATCCTTACTTAATTCCACTTTAACTCCACTTTTACTTGTCCAAACTTAATTTTTCTTTCTTCAATTCTTCTTTGTAAATATTTTTTGAAAAACAAAAATACAAAAAATATAAAATTTTCAAAAATCCAAAAACAATATAAAATCAAAAATATAAAAATATTCTTCTCACGACATGTCTCTCGTATAATCGATATTATGTACGTTTCTAGAAATGTTATTCAAAAATGACACGGATATGTACATATGCTTGAGCGGGAGTTCACTAAAATATTTTCTAAAACATGTCGTTTCTCAAATTTTCTTCAAATATGGCTTTCGTATACTTCAGTACGAAACCCGGACTTAAATGATGACTTCGGATTATTTCAGATCAGGACTCGAACATTCAAAAATGAAATTCTTTTCAAAAAGTTCGAGTATAAACAAATGAAAAGATTTCAAGCAAAAACTCGTTTCTAAAAAATGATTTGTGTACATTTCAGTACATAACTCGCATTTCAAGAAGACTCCTTCCCTCTAAATTTAACAAGGTTAATATTCTCAAAAACATATGCGAGTTTTGAGGGGGAGTATTTCAAAATCAAAAATGTTCCGATTTCATGCAAAAACAAATCAGTCTATCTCTCCAAAAGCTTTTATATTAATCAGTTGATATCAAAAATATCAAGATATGCTATTTTTGAGGGGGAGAAGACGTGATTAAAATGTGATAAAAAATGTTTAAAAATTGTGGCAGAATCTCGAAAGAGCTCGACTCAGATATAACCAACGAATTGACGAAACTTAAATGTCTGTAATCGAAAGGACTATGTCCAAGTAGAATGTACCAATTCGAGAAACTTTCTTTGGACTTGACCAGGTCGGGTAATAATTTCAAGCTAGTCTAACTAGTGATGTAAATGTGTCTCGAATCAGTATTGCTCACTGAAAGTGGATCAATTCAAAAGTGCAAACTCCTCCCGCATGTGCAAATTTCTTAAAAAAATCCATGAGCACATGTGAAGGGGGAGTCATTCAAAAGAAACCAAAACTCTCAAAGTGTTAACAAAATATATTTCATGATCATAAACACTTTGAGAGATTTTCAAATATTTGGTTTGATGGCAACAATAGGATAGTCATGGTGATATAAGGTGACTAAGGTTGGGAAAACCGTCTTATGATCCGCCAGAGCCGGAGGGATCTACCCAAGGACAATACCAATAGATTAGAACTAGAAGTCCTTAGGTATGATTTGAAAAAAGGAGTAAAGAATGAAAGGAGAAAGAAGGGGTTGAAGAATTAAATAGAAAAGTTAATGAAAGGGTGAAAAGAAATAGCCCTCTATATGTTCAACCTTAGGGCAGAAACCGGGTTCAACTCATATGCTACTGGTTGTTACTAAGGTGACACCGGTATTGAAGACAAGACGTCATGGACCCAGTGATGTACTGCACTTAACCTTCTAGCCACTCGGGTATCTCTCAAAAGGTACTTGTTTCATTCTCACGGAGAACCTTGCATAATCTATCGACCTCTCACTCCGAGATGTGTTGATATTGAAAAGGATGTCCTCTGCTCCATGCCTCCGACGACTAAATATGCACTTATTGAGTCTGGAGCAACGAGATACATCAAAAGATCTCATAGGAACACATGATACTTCTACACTGGTTGTTCATCATTAAGGACACCAGGTGTAAACTTAAGAGTCCTACATAGATCTTAGCAATCTGCCAGAACATTTATGAGAGGATTAACACTAGTGATTCTCAGTGATTGAATGGAAACTCATGCCAGGGTCAACATCAAACAGCCCTGACAGCAGGTCACTTCGGTAATCTCTTATGGGTTACGCTTAGTGTTCTCGGTGGTTTCAGACGGTCTACAGTCGTGGGGTGATCTCCAGCGACTCACCCAATCATTGATCTACTTCGGTAGATCTTGTAAGCTCTCTCGAGGGCATCCGATTTGGGGACAGCCTTGGTAAGGGTTAGAGAAAGTTTTCACACTATGCTGTTAACGATCTCTAATTCCGAACCTGTAAGTACCGGATGTCTTATTGCTAACTGTTTTATGCAGGAACAACCACCATCCTAACATTAGTTTCCACATGCTCATACATACATTTTGAAGTCAAAGAAAAGTTCTCATCAAAGATCAAAGTAAAGAAACGTTCAAAGAAAGATTCTACGTTATGTAAAAGAATCTACAAAGTAAAGTGACAAGGATCAATGTGAAAGAACCAGGAACAACAAATGTACGTATCTCAAAGACTAAAGACGTATGAGCATGTTGGAAAGGCATTTATCAACCAAAGACAAAGAAGTGACGAAAGGCAGATGAATCCACCACAACAACAAAGAACAAAGAATGAATAAAAGTCATTTATCAAAGATCACAAAGCATGAAGGAACAAAGACTTAAGACTATTCCACAACGACACACAAAGTTCAAAGACAAAGAAGATACAAGACCTAATCACGTGGAGCATCATTCGAATGACCACCCCTTAGGGGGAGATTGTTAGCACTAAAGAATTATATAGAAAAGTGATGGTCATTCTCATAGTTAGAACTTTGTAATGTGTAGTAGACGTTTTTATAGTTTTAATGAAATGGGCTCGTGGAACTTGGTGAGCTAGTATTAAGTTAGTTAAAGTAAGTAAGCCTTACAATCCATGTAAACCAAGTCCACTAATAAAAGCACATAGAAAGCCCATCCATTAGATATAGGATGGAAGTATAAAAGGCACAAACCTCTTCATTAGAGAGGTGTGCTTGTGTGTGTAAGTGTGTGTTTATGAATGAAATACTCTCTACTTTATCTCTCTAGTTTCTCTCTCTAAAACACCTACTTATATTCATTAAGTCACCAAGCTCTTTAGTGTAATAAAGTTGATAGTTTTACGGTATAACATAATTCTATAATCGCATCTTCAGATGCTGATTAGGTTGGGTGCCCTTCTACTATACGTTCCACATTTGGTTATTGTGTTTTCCTTGGTGATATTTATTGTCTTGGTGTTCTGTCTTGGTGTTCTGATGCGTGGTTTTGTGACCTTACAACAAGTTTTACCTCTCGAGGGATCTCAAGAGGCTTACAACCCCACCAAGCAGTGTACCTGACCGATGTAGTATAGGATAGTGATAAGTACGGGGGATTGATCGTTCTCTCACAGGGAATAGTGTTCGTTAGGACAGAAAAACTACTCTAATAGGTCTAAGGGTGAAGGAAGATTCTTTTTGTATTTTTATGTTTTTATGAAAAGCAAGTAAAATCTCGGTTTTGAAGGAGTGGGCGGAATTAGTTGCTAGTCAACTAACCCAAAATTACTACTATTGCAAAAGAAAATAAAATAACTACACTATTTGGTTGTGAAAACTATATGGAGAAAAGTTGTGTTTACTTAGACTTCATTACTCCCTAACTATCTTTTACCGGTTAATTGATATGTGTGTTACTTGTGTGGATGAAGGGTGTATTCCTAATAACTCATGGAGTGGCATACATATCTCTCCAATTCTATGAGCTCTTATCTCCTCCTATGCCATGCATGGCACAACCATAGGGATTGTAAACAGTGGCTCATGCGTTAAATACTACCTTAATAGCCTAGTATGCCTTGGCTACATGTTTCCCAAGACGTTCAAGCACGTTACCATAAAGGAGGTTGGCTAGTTTTCTTGAGCCTAACATTGATGGAGCAATCATCCCAACAAACAACAACACATCAATTAACCAATAATTAATAGTTAGGTTTCATTAGATCTAAGCAAACACAAGAAGAGTTTAGCCACACATGTTAATTAAAAGACAAGCAAAAGAGATAATCAACCAACACATAGACATATTGATTGAATTGAAGTGAAGACTTATCTTTAATTAAGCATGAGGGTTCCAAGGGTTGGAAACCCTAAAAAGTACAGAAAATTCGTCTAGGTTTGGTGTCAAAAGTTCTCCACAAAGTTCCACACTTTATGAATGAAAAATAGAAAACTATATATAGATTTTACACTCTGACGGCGTCAGGTTATAGAGGCTGACGCCGTCAGCTCGCCGCCATTAGGTTTCTCGGATGGCCTAGATCCACTTCTGACACCGTCACTCTTTATTTCCTTCTGGGCCATCACTCTTTAAATTACAACCTGACGGCCTACCACCAATAACACCTGACGGCGTCAGGTGTAAAATTCCCAAATCTTTCTGGCCCGTCATTTGAAAATTGGTTTTTACTCTTTTGTCAATGTATGCTGACGGCGTCACCTTGTGACTCTGACGCCGTCAGGTAGTAATTCCAGCTTCTTTTGAGACTTTGTCGTTTTCTTCACTTTTATGCTCCAAAAATGTCCAAATATGCATGTTTTCCAGAATTCCTCTCAAAAGTACCTAAAATGACAAAAGGAACGATTTAGGGCAATATTTGATCACATTTATACGAATTAGGGCTTAAATGACCCCCTAAAAGCGTAACACTTTTCGTCTCATCAAATACCCTTACACTTGAGATTTGCTTGTCCTCAAGCAAATGAGCTTTTATTCCAATCAAAATATGAGTTAGGGGTCATTTAACACGAATATAAAAGTAATTACAACAAATAGTTATTAGACCCTAATCATAACAAGCACGGAAATCATACACTAGCACCTCACAAATAGTGTTTGGATTCTCACATCTCTCAAATGTCATAAAGTTTATATCTCATAAATGGAAACGGAAAATAACACTCACTACCTGTCATAGCAAATAGATTACCATAGGCTTGGGAAAGGATCAATTACTCCTCCACTAGGCGTAAGCACCTAAGATAAACTATCAAAGAGGGCTTTATAAAGGGTTGTAACGTAAGGTGTAGGGATATGATAACACGGTTTGGTTGGAATAAAGGGTATTTTAGTGGTGGCGAGTTAATTATCATGATCAAATACATGCACTCTACATCGTTGCTTAAGTCAAGACTCGACTCAATCTTAGTCTAAAAATGAAATAACAAAAACTAAAAAGGAACATAAAAGGAAACGGGATGGTAGTCCGTATGTTTTTCTTCTTTCTTTTTCATATTTTTTTTTTGTATTTTTCTTGATTTTTCGATTTTTTTTTCATACACTCTTGCCCTACCATCCAAAATAATACATCATAGGGGATTTGCATTCCCCTTACACTTGAATCTTTACATAACTTTACAATCACTATTCTAATGACTCGAATTAAGATAATCGAAAAACTTGGAGTACTTTTAAAATATTTAGCACGTATGGGGGTAATAATGTTGTTCTTCCCCATTACTTCATTACACTAGTACTTTACCCATGAGTCCCAATCGTCCCAAAACAATATGTACAAGGATATGACTTAACTTAGCAACCATGTAATTGACCGGATAATTAACTAAGGGTTTAACAAATGTTTTCACAATAATGCACCAAAGGTGGGTGCATACAAGGTAGGCTAAGGCGATTTGGGTGTACATTTAGTGGGGTGTAAACAAATTCTCACTTTGAGTAAGATGCTCAAAGGTCGAAACGAAAGGATAGGCTCGGAGGGGTGTACTAGGGGTATCGTGTACCAAAAATGGATACAACGCAAAGGGTGTGGGAGAATTACTTGACCAATGAAGTCAATGTAATTATAACAAATATACGGGTGTAAAACAATGGGTTAATCCTAATGCCTCTTATCATGTAGTAAATCTTAACTACACGAATGTAGTCTCACTTGTGGATTTGAGATGGTCCTAACGCAAGTTCTAGAATCTAAATACTACCGGTACTCACATCATAGCACCAAAGATGGATGCTTTTCCTACTAATTCTAGGGGCGAACCTCACATATTTGGGGTGGAAATTTTTTAGTGGTACGGTTTTTGTGCTAGTCATACAATTTTCTATCCATGAGACGCTCATTAAGATCAAGGTTTCACTTCTAAATGTTGTAAAAAATTTTGAATTGGCGCTAAAATTGCCCTAACAAATATTTCTCTTGGTTTTATTACAAATTTACTATCAAACAAAGCAAAACATCAAGCGTAAGTGTATTCTCAACGGTGCCTTCATTTACCCCCTTACACTTAAACCGAACATTGTCCCCAATGTTCAAATAGAAGACGTAAAAATAAATAAAATGAAAGAATTAAATCAAATACTCCCCTGAATCGTTTGATGTGGATAATGAGGTAACATGGTTAGATCTTCTTCCAAGAAAGACGAACGTTAGCTTCCCTTCCAAAATAATAAACGTCTTCTTGTCCAAAATAACCTGTTAACCTGAAAAAGATAAAGGCCAACCTCGCATAAAATCGGCGGTAAAATCTACATAATAGGATATAATGCTTGTGGAATGAATATTTTGCAGAATTCCTGGAGACTATAAGTTAAAGAATTGACAAAACTTTTTAGGTTTCCGGAAGAAATACAAAACTTTCAAAAATTGCAGAAAATTTTAACCTGACGCCGTCAGAATGATCTGACAGAATTCTCATGTTAAGTTTTCGGAAAAAATTCTGGAAAAACTAGATCTTACTTCCTGGAATTCCTGCAAAAATTCATTATGACTCGATACAAGTATTTGACTCAAACAAATACTAATATGTATGTTAATTTACATTGTTATGATTCATGTTCATTCGTTCTTTATAAACCGATTTAGATCTCCCTTACACTTAGCTTTTGCAAAATACCTTTATATGTAGTTAAGACGAAGTTAAAAACAAAATAAAGTATTTTCACAAGCATGAATCAATAACAAGAAATATAACTTACATACGGAAACAAATAAAATCAAATAAACAAACAACAAACACAAAGCATGGGTTGCCTCCCAAGAAGCGCTTTTCTTTATTAACGAGTCTTGTAGCTAGACTCAAAGTCACGGGCTCTACGTTTCCCTATTTTGTTTCTCAATCGCCCCTCCAATCATTCTAACAACCTCTATATCTACTTTGTATCTAGGTCCGAGGTTCAAACAATCCTTATAATATAGGCTCCTTTTATTCCAAACATAATCCATACCTCTCTCCTTATCCTCATCATTGATGTCCTCAATTGCACCAATGTAATCTTTGTCTAACCGGGGCACAAATCGGAATTCTTTTGCCTTATAGGGCATCCTATAAGTGATTCTATCCGTGTTATTAGAAAACTGAACCGTGCCTTCTAAACGATCATACTTCAAATTGGACACCTCAACAAATGGTTTGCCTAACACAACATGAGATAAGCGGCAATCAACAACACTTGCCAGATCTTCAAGGACCATGAAGTCTTTGACAAAGGTGAAATTTCCGACAAGGACATGAATACCCTTAATTCTTCCAACGAAGTTACAAACTCCGCCGGGATACTTTGGGTCTTTCCTAGGCTCAAGTGGTCTATTCATGATGTGGCTATAAAGGCTTGAGGACATCACGTTGATTGGGGATTCACAGTCAATGTAAGCGATTTTAGCCCAAAATTAAACCTTAAGCCTAAACTCTATTTCCACTAAAATCTGCTACCCAAGATATTTATAAAAACCCACCAAACCCAATCAAAATACAAAGCCCAATCCCATTACCACTTGACCTGGCCCATTCCCAACCCCAAAACCCGGTTCAGTAAAAAAACAAATAAATATAAAAAACACAAACGCGCCTATTATCTCTTTCCCCAATTCCTTTTCCCAGTTATGAACCCTAATTCCAATCCCTTCAATTGAACCTTAATCCAACCTCGTATTAAAGGGCTTTTTGGTCAATTCACTTTACCCTGACACCGTGTCAGAAATGGCAGAGAAAGGAATGACAAGTGGCAAGCTTTTATTGGGCAGGACACGTATTTGGATGGAATAAAGAGTTGTGATTGGTCAAGCTACGTGGAAGGGATCCAAGAACGAATATTCCATAGATATTCCAGTTCTAGAACTTTCAGGGGAAGCTCTCACCTCAGCTATATAATGGATCTTCACTCACGAATTAGAGGGTTAGCTAGTTAGTTAGATAGTAGTGGTTAGCTTAGGAGTAGTTTAGGGTACTGTTATGCTGTAGAAATTAGGTTAGGATAACTGTAGTTATAAAATTCGTGTAATCTCATGCTTTTTAATTGTAATTTCAGTTCTCATCAATAAAAGTTTTAGTTCATTTTCACTTAAAATCTGTTTTCTTCAATTGCTTACTGTCTCATATAGTTTTCAAAGTTCTCATAAGCTCATTGAAACTTCACAACAGTTTTCAGTAAGGTTTTGTAAAAGAGGTTGGTTAAATAGTTGGAGGTCAACGAAAGCCAAACTTGGTAAGTAGAAGTATAATGATGATCCAGTGAAGGTTTATTGGTGTTCCAGAAGTGATACTAAGCCTATCCAAAGATAGGCAACTGTGGGAGTATACCCCTACTTGTAGGGCATTAGGTGTATGTAAGTTCCTTGTTTACTTTTCCTAGCATTCTTTCTGATAAATCTAGTAGTTCAGTTTCATTGATGTTATTTTGTCTTGATTGGCTGGATATGTAGTGTTTAGTATAATGATTTGAATCTAGTTGATCTTGTCTGTACTTGTTTAGAGTCTTTGAAAGTTAACAGTAGTAGTCTACTGAAATAGCTTTTTATGGTTCTATGATTTTGAGTTCTAGAGTGTTAATGATGAGAATAACTGTTGCTTTGCTCTAAACTGATGATATGTGATATTATTTGAGTATAATGGTAGTAGTTTCAAGTCCGTATATCATCTCTGTTGTGTTATTCAATCTGATAAGGAGTGTTTGGCTTAAGTAGTTTCACTGAGTTAACTTGTGTTCCAGAGTAGTTCTTTTGCCTCAACATCACACTTAGGGTACTGATAAGATAAACAAAGCATAAAATCAGTTAGCCTTTTGTTAAATAGTCAATGTGCTCTTAACTCACCTTTCATCAGTTAACTATAGTATTTCATTGATACTCAGTCATTCAATTTGTTTCATAGGTGGTTAAATTGGCTTGATCTAGGATTACTCTAGCTTAAATCATCAGTTTAGACACGTTAGAGTAGATAGAAATCCATATTAGTCAACTGTGTTTTGAAGATAAAAAGTCAGTACGTTAAATGCAGTTACATGTGAGTTATTGTTGCTGAATCATGGTAAAATTAGTGGTCAATTGGTAATAAGATGATAGGGCTTTTCATATTTTAGTGTTCTCAGCTAGGTTTTCTCCCTTTTGCCCCCATAAGTTTTCACTTCTCAGCTTAATTGATTGCTTATTTTCTGTCTACTAGAAGGGTGTTTGGATGGCATTTTCTGTCTTACTAGTGAAACTGCTTATATTCTTTCTAGCTTATCCCTAGTGCTATTTCTGTTGTTCCCAGTTGTTCTATGCTTATTAGAGTTAACTGGACCATCTGTGAGCCTGTTGTTTTCTTTCTTAGTGCTTTTCAGCTTATTTAGTGCTTATTTTCATTACTTATGCTGTTTCTGCTTGTAATTGAATACACATTTGTTTGAATTGCATGATTTTGAGTTTGTTAGAGTACTTTGAACAATCTGAGTCAGTTTCACTTAGTTTTGTTGCAAGTGTTTATTAATAAGCACTTGCAATAAGCTGAAATAAGTCCAAAAAGCACTTTACTGCTTATTTTTCTACTTTTATTATTTTTAATAGATTTCAAATAATGTTTTAGATTTTCTATAAAAATTTCATAATTTTCTGAATTCATTTACTATTTCTTTTTATTTTTAAATAGATTTTAGAACAATAAATAATTTTTAATTTCCAAATAAATCACAAAAAGACAAAAATATTTTCTGAATTTATTTTTAATTTTCATTTTCAGTTTAATAAGATTTTTAGAAAATAATTTTGTTGAGTAAATTTTTCATTTTAAAATTAGTTTAATTTTCTTTTATTAAATAAAAATACAAAAATAGTTTTTAATTCATAATAAATAAATAAAAAGCCAAAATAATATTTCTCTTTTTCCTAAAATTTTCTTTTATCATTTTAAAGTTTTAAAAATTACTTTTGAGCCCGTAGGTTTAGTCTAGCTTTAAACTCGCGTTTTATTTTGTTAATTAGACGTTTATTTTTGTTTACGTTTACGTTTTTGATGCTTATGCTTTATGTGCTTGTAATTTGTGCTTAGTTGTGCTTTATATTTCATTTCCATTGTAGTATAATCATCAATCAAAATATTTTCTCTCATTCACTTCACACGAGCACATTTTTAATCGTCAAAATCGCCGTCAACCTTCGTTGGGAAACGACCCGAGAATTATTCTCACGAATATTTCTTTGGAAAAACGTACTACAAAATAACTACATCAATTATGGCGCCGCTGCCGGGGAAGGCTTGAAACGAATTTGACGTTTACGTTTGTTGTTTTGTGATTTGAAGAACCTTCTCCCGGGAAGTTATCGTTTTTGAAAAC
>LBNU01018812.1:35364-56179 GCA_014162995.1 Artemisia annua
AAGTCCCCAAACTAATGTCATGAACGAGATCACCATTTATTTACAAATTAGATGTCAATACTACTCCTCGTAGTTACTTGTGTGAAAACCCCTTGTTCCCAAATCTTAGTGTATCTAGATTCTTTTAAATTAAATTGAGAAATTGAATTGCTTCATATTTTCTCGTTCCAATATGAATTAGTCCGATAAAGATACCAAGAATTCTAACGCTAAGTTAGTTAGTCATCTTCTCTTAAGAAGGGTTTGCCACGAAAAATGAGGTCCAATCAAGGATACTGGATCATACATAGACTTTGGAATACATCGAAATAGAGCATAAGTTCGCGAGCTACACTTTCACGTGCACCTCATGCGTCCGATCTCAGGATCGTAACATGTAGGGTGAGCAAACGGACCGGATGGACGGACCGACCGACAAAACGACCGAACCGGACCGAACCGGACCGGACCGACCACATTCGGTCCGGTCCTCGGTCTTAGGATTTTTGTTAATTCGGTCTTCGGTCCGGTCGCGTCCGTTCGGTCGGTCCGGACCGACCAAAAAACCGAAAAAACATGCCAAATCTTGCCTATTTGGACCGGACCGACGAAGACCGGACCGGACCGAACCGGACCGGACCGGACCGACCACATTCGGTCTCGGTCTCGGTCCGGTTTTTACCCTAATTCGGTCTCTCGGTCTTGTCGGTCCGGTCCGGTCCGGTCCGTCTCGGACCGATGCTCACCCTTAGTAACATGCACCTCACGGCGCACCAAACTTTAGTCTTAATGGGTGGATTCGCGTTTTCCATAATGGCCAACGGAATAATTAATGGGCGAGTAATCACGAACAAAAACACAAAGAAAATAGATAGACTAAAGAAATCCTAGAAAAATAAAATAAAAATCTCACTAGAAAGGAATCTAGCGAGTAGACCTAATAAAATAAAAATTCTACCTAAATGATATGTGTTAAATCACATATCGTTTATTCACCATTTTAAGACTTAAAAAGACCAAAAACGCTAACAAATGCCAAAGATATACGTGTTTTTGTGTTTGTTATTGTGCAGGTACGGATATTTTGAAAAGTGGACAAAACTCAAAGAAAACCCGAAAAAAAGAGCACGAAGTTATGAGATCATTGATAATTTTATTTTGAGCATCAAGAGAATTGAAGACAATTGAATGAAGATAATTAAAGACAATTAAATGTTTGCAAATTGAAGACTAGACATTTGCAAATTATCACGTAAGGTGAAAAAAAAAAGAAAGAAAGAAAATTGAATGCATTGAATGGGAATTAATATCTTTTTGGCATTTCACGACAAAAATGCAAAAGCAAGAGAATGAAGAGAAGAAATGAACGTGGACCTGCTTGTGATGAGACACGTTGCATACATCAAATGAAGTAACAAATGGAAATAACTTTGGGTAGTCACGTGGTCCTTGTTGCTGGTGCAAGTGGTGAAAACAAATGAAATAAAGAATACGGAATCAAGCCACGTGATCTCTTTTAAGACCAAAGAAATGTAAGGAGCATTTTTTATGTAGAGCCAAGTGAACTTTACTGCCCAAATTAAATCCTCAAAGGCACGTGCTTTTCATCTCCTCATAATAATTTCAAATGGCGCGTGGGCTAGATCTCTACCTTCACTCTCGCTGTGCACATTCTCCTTCAGCCAACGAAATAGAGCCACGTGGCATTTATGACGTTGTATAGCCAATTATCAGGAGCCACGTGTACACGCTATTGCAAGATAAATTGTCCAGGTGCAATGAATGGGAGCGTCAGAGAATGTTCGAGAATTCAATGATTGGCTATTTAATGGACGCTAGATCCAAGCATTTGAGTAGTTTTTCTTTCACATTATTTTACACACAATTTATTTCTTTTAGTAGTTAGAATATTAGGAGTAATATTAGAGTTGTAGTTTTTGTAATAGATTAATTCTAGCTTTTTCAAGTGCTTAGTGTATTAAACCTTTTATTGCTTTATGAAGATGATGTTCTACTTAGCTTATTCTACCTCTTATTCTCATCTCTTTCTTTTGTTTTCTTTTTCTTTCATCTTAAAAAAACCTATTTTAGCTTAATAGTTTGTAGTGGTTTATTTAGATCTAGCTTTTATTAATCACTCTTTTACAACTTTATTTTTTTAAAAAAAAACTTTTATAAACTTAGATCTATTTTTTTTTATTTTACAAATTACTTATTTAAAAAACCAAAAATATTTGATTTTTATTAGTTTTTCTTTTTTATAAAGTCATCTATTAGTTTATTATATTAGATCTAGTAGTTTTAATACAAATTTTATAAAAAGTTTGCACATTTATTAGTTTTTGTTATAAAATTAGCTTCATATCTTAGATCTATTAGGTTTTTATCATAAAGTTTTAAACTTTTAGCTTTTACTTAGTTTATATCAATTAAAATTAGTCACCTCTTAATCAATAAGCTCTTCCATAGCTTACTTGATTCATATTAATGCATATTTTGTTCTAACATTTTATAAAGTTTTGATTTTTCTTTGTTTCTCATCATCCTACATCTAAGACGAGGAGCTTAAGGGTTTTATAAGCTTGCTTATCAATAAAGCTTATAGCTTTTATAGTTTTTATGAAGCTAATTAGTGATTAAAGTCAAAAACTTTATTTACTACTTGGTGAAATTAAAACTATTAAAGAAATAAACTTTATAATTTGACAAGTTTATAAAATCGGGTGGTTAAATTCGTTTCATCTCTTAGATCGGGTTCTATTTTCTCATTCTTCTCGATTTTAGATACTTAGCTTATTAATATGGTCATGATTGTTGGATTATTTGAGTAGATCTATTTGATGCTTAATAAAGTAGTAGATTGAGATGTTTGTCTATTAGTTTAATTGATATGCGTAGCGAGTAGTTTATTAGTGTTTGCTAATTGATATAAATTTGTGATTTTAAGTGTGGATTAAAAAGGGGATTGTGATTAATAATTAGTCAAAATTATTTAGATTTGTGATTTTATTATTCGAAGGGCAAAAGCCGGAAAATAATCAAATTACACATCTAGTAATTATTTTCTTTTCAAAGGATTGTTTGCAAAATAAACCAACGTTGTGAGGAAATAATCTTGTTTAAGGAAAATAATTCGTCATCAAATCTTAGTCCACACTTAATGAGCTTATTTACGTCACTTAGCAAACATATTTCCATATATATCATTTATATCATTTTTAGAATATTTTAGTTGCCTTAATTGCTTAGTAGATTTGTTGGTTTGCTATTAGTTTTAGAATAGTTACTTGCGACTAGCTTTTAGATTAGATTGTGTTTAGTTTATTTGTGCTTTACATACTAGCTTTATATGCTTTATTGTTGCTTTCTATTTTATGTTTGCTATCATAGTGATAAAACTCCAAAATATCTTCCTTTTTCCTATTCAATTCACACAAATCACGACTTGAACCGAAATTCCATTCAAACCTTCGCTGGGACAACGATCCGAGAATAAGTACTCACCTATACTCACATCACTAAACAATAACTATTCCCCGGCAATGGCGCCAAAAACTTGATGCGTGGTTTTGTGACCTTACAACAGGTTTTACCTCTCGAGGGATCTCAAGAGGCTTACACCCCCACCAGGCAGTGTACCTGACCGATGTAGTATAGGATAGTGGTAAGTACGGGGGATTGATCGTTCTCTCACAGGGAATAGTGTTCATTAGGACAGAAAAACTACTCTAATAGGTCTAAGGGTGAAGGAAGATTCTTTTTGTATTTTTATGTTTTTATGAAAAGCAAGTAAAACCTCGGTTTTGAAGGAGTGGGCGGAATTAGTTGCTAGTCAACTAACCCAAAATTACTACTATTGCAAAATAAAATAAAATAACTAAACTATTTGGTTGTGAAAACTATATGGAGAAAAGTTGTGTTTACTTAGACTTCATTACTCCCTAACTATCTTTTACCGGTTAATTGATATGTGTGTTACTTGTGTGGGTGAAGGGTGTATTCCTAATAACTCATGGAGTGGCATACATATCTCTCCAATTCTATGAGCTCTTATCTCCTCCTATGCCATGCACAGCACAACCATAGGGATTGTAAACAGTGGCTCATGCGTTAAATACTACCTTAATAGCCTAGTATGCCTTGGCTACATGTTTCCCAAGATGTTCAAGCACGTTACCATAAAGGAGGTTGGCCAGTTTTCTTGAGCCTAACATTGATGGAACAATCATCCCAACAAACAACAACACATCAATTAACCAATAATTAATAGTTAGGTTTCATTAGATCTAAGCAAACACAAGAAGAATTTAGCCACACATGTTAATTAAAAGACAAGCAAAAGAGATAATCAACCAACACATAGACATATTGATTGAATTGAAGTGAAGACTTATCTTTAATTAAGCATGAGGGTTCCAAGGGTTGGAAACCCTAAAAAGTACAGAAAATTTGTCCAGGGTTTGGTGCCAAAAGTTCTCCACAAAGTTCCACACTTTATGAATGAAAAATAGAAAACTATATATAGATTTTACACTCTGACGGCGTCAGGTTATAGAGGCTGACGCCGTCAGCTCACCGCCATTAGGTTTCTCGGATGGCCTAGATCCACTTCTGACGCCGTCACTCTTTATTTCCTTCTGGGCCGTCACTCTTTAAATTACAACCTGACGGCCTACCACCAATAACACCTGACGGCGTCAGGTGTAAAATTCCCAAATCTTTCTGGCCCGTCAATTGAAAATTGGTTTTCACTCTTTTGTCAATGTATGCTGACGGCGTCACCTTGTGACTCTGACGCCGTCAGGTAGTAATTCCAGCTTCTTTTGAGACTTTGTCGTTTTCTTCACTTTTATGCTCCAAAAATGTCCAAATATGCATGTTTTCCAGAATTCCTCTCAAAATTACCTAAAATGACAAAAAGAACGATTTAGGGCAATATTTGATCACATTTATACGAATTAAGGCTTAAATGGCCCCTTAAAATCGTAACACTTTTCGTCTCATCATGTTCTAAATGTCAACACACTCTCTCAAGATCCAGTGATGAGGTTGAATATTGAGGTGTTGCCAATGTTGTTGCTAAGACTGTTTGGCTTTGTAATTTGCTTTGGGAACTCCTCAAACCTCTACTACCCTTGTTTATTGTAACAATGTGAGTGTTGTCTGTTTAACCTCTAATCCGTTTAAATATCAACAAACGAAGCATAATGAGATTGGCATTCATATTGTTCGTGATATGGTTGCCAAATGACAAGTTCGTGTTTTTCATGTGCCATCTCGCTACCATTTTGCTGATATTTTCACTAAAGGATTTCCTTCTGCTTTGTTTGAGGAGCTTCGTACCAGTTTTAGTGTTCGTTGACCTTCTGCTCAAACTGCAAGGGAGTGTTAGTTGATGGTTTATTGTATATAGGCTTTATGTGTATTGTATAGGACTATAGCCTCAACTATCTTTATATTGTTCTAGTGTTCTCTTTTGTAACATATATATTGGACCATTAATAATTAACAAAGAAAATTACTACTGTTACTTCATTAAGGGTACTAAAGAGCCCGGTTAACCAAATTTAATGCACTATGTTAGTACATTTTGGTCAACCTTTTTCGCACATAAGTTGTCAACAACGAGTAATTATTTCCAGCTAAAAACGTCGATCACCGTTTGTAGACATAATATGAAAAGATAAAGAACAAAAAGTAGCTAAATAAACATAAACCCATAATTTTAATCGAGAAGAAGAAAATAAAAGTCACGTACACGCCATGGTGGTGCCACACACAATAACCCGCGTCGTTGACGTAAGGCACGATGTGATGACACTCGACCAAAAGTCATGGCACAAACTCACAAAGGGCACGCGATCGCACTCTGTGATGTTAAAATCAAGTTTTAAAACCCGGATTAATCTGGTCAGTTCAATCGATTGAAGCGGGAATAGGTTGGGTCACCGATAACCGGTTTCAGAAGAAAAAACTGATTGAACCGTCGATTAAATCAATTAAACCATGGACTGAGAACTCGACTGGATCATTTATAAAACACGTTTTTAAAACATCCATTAAACTGACTCTGTTACAATCTCACATTGGCCAAGTATGTGATTGGTTGATGGTTTATGAAAGGTGTCTTTTTGAAATGGATTATACATTTGAACTCAAAAGTCACTTGAACTTCGGGT
The DNA here is from genome assembly GCA_014162995.1 of Artemisia annua. Classification (NCBI taxonomy): domain Eukaryota; kingdom Viridiplantae; phylum Streptophyta; class Magnoliopsida; order Asterales; family Asteraceae; genus Artemisia; species Artemisia annua. The sequence goes on from LBNU01018812.1 coordinate 41,523, forward strand.
GCATTTGTATCAAGTAATGGAATTAAGAGGACAAATATTTTGTTTGTTTTTAAGTTTAGATTCATATATGGGTGTAAAACATATACTTAGATTTTAATCTATATCAAAATGGGGTATATCAATTTGTTTCCGCTCCATCTCTCTCATCTAAATTTTCTAAAGTAACATCTTAATTTAATTTTGACATATAAACAAATATTTAAATTTAATAATTATACATAGCAGGTACTCGCGCGATGCGGCGGCGGGTACCCTGTAACAAAATTTGTGGCGATTAATGTCTTGTAATTTTATGTTCTTCGTTATAATAACTTTATAGATTGTGAGAATTTTATATTTGAGTAACTTTAACCATGTTGTTCCTTTAAGTTGTACATGCAGATCCTTTAAGTTGCATATGTTATGTTTTTTTTACTGGTGTTTTAAGTGCTTGGGTTATTAGATTTTAACAATAGATGATTAATAGCTTGATTAGATTGTACTATGTGGTAAAATGGTTACATTTTTCAGTAAAGATGTGATTTAAGAAGAGTATTAATTGTAGGTGTTTAATATATATGGTTGTGCATAAATTAATTGTACATAAAGCTTTAATATGTGTATTTACTTAAAATTTATATTAGAAAATCTTAAAAATTTAATAGGAAGCAGGGTATAATATATATTATAAGTAGTATAGATTTTTTAGGTATGTTTGGGAAAACTAGCTGTAAGCTGTAGACTGTAAAGCTGTTAACATGAGCTACAAGCTGCATTTTTTTTTCCAATAAAACTGTTTAGTAAATTATCTGTTAAATGTAATTATAAGCTGCTAACAATAATTTTATGTTTTAACGGCTCCAAAATATTTTAAAAGCTTTCATGTTCGTATCGGACTCAAACTCATAAGTCACTAAAAAACGTGGTTGACTATATAAAAAAAAAATAACATATGCAACTNATCTTCACACACAAACAGAAACAATTAAAAACCCATATCCATGAAACCCAAAATCTTATTTAACTCTCTTTAATCTCTTCCCTCTTATCAATATCATCATCACCAATCAATCGAATTTTTAAAAGTTATTTTTAACTAGTTATGTTTATTAATATCGTAATAAAACTTGTTAATCTTCGTGTATTTGGCCCTGGTTTAAATCCCTTTGCTCCTTACAACATGGCTAATCACTTTTCTCGTTAAAAATTTCGTTACTTTTATAAAATTTGTTGCTTTACAAAACATGTAAAAAAAAAGGTTTACGTGTGTGATTTTATTTTATTTTGTTAAGAAATAATTGCTGTGTTTTTTTGGAACTGAGAGGTAATAATTGAGAGAAGTAGGAATGATTCTGGAAAAATATGCGAGATTGGATAAATCGCGTATCCGTAGGCGTGTTAAGAGAACGGATAGTTTTCGGTCGGATGGGTCTGGGGATGATAGGGATGATAGAGGCTGGACTAATTTGCACGTTGGTGCTCGGAAAGGCGATCTTAAGGAGGTATATTTGGTTTAAGTTTTTTGATTGTAAATTTCGATATGTTTTTATGTTGATATTTAGTTTATTGGTTATTGCACTGTGTGTTGCATTGTAGCTGTATGATTAGTGAAACCTTGACGTCATCTATAGTGTTGCCTTGACAAAGGATTCTGTCGATGTATGTTTAGGAGGATGATTAGTGCTGCACTTATAGGATTAATTATGAATATGTATTTGGTTATAGATGGGATATTGCTCATTCTTGTTTAGATGAAAGTTCGAATGTGATGGATGACACCCTTAGCAAGTTAGAAGCGCACTCATGTGTTATTAACTGCTTTCGATGCAGCTCACTTGTGTTCGAAAACTTGTAGCTTAATTCTGTAGAGAGTGGGTATAAGAAGAAGTTAGGAGGCAGTGTCAAATAGCAGGAGCGGTTAGAACAGATGTTTCATGATTTGCGTTCCCTCTTTTTTTTCTTCTGCTAAAAATTATTGTAGACATCTCCTTTTATCTATTCATATCTTGCTAGTGCCAACTGAAATGGCTTAAAACTTGTTTCATACTTGCTGAATGATAATTTGTTGAATTACTTAATAGCGTTGTTTTACAATTTGGAAGTCAGTAGGAGTAAGCACACGTGCTGGTAGCATACTTAAAAAACTGGCCCTTATTGACACTATGTTATATGACAATGTAGCGTTGGACTAATATGGGCAATTGGGCACCAAATTTGTAGCCATTTGACTATTTTGGACATTAGATTGTAGCATTTGACTAATAGGAATAGTGGAACACTATGTAAAAGAATAATTGTTATAAGAACCCTATTTTAGTGTCCATATCCTCACATATATGATTATTGTTAATAATATTCCTTTATTGGTTTTGCTTGATTTGTATTTAAACACACATCTGTTGTTAGTTTTTCGAGTATGCATGCTCTAGTAATCTTATTAGGCTTATGGCTCACTCATATCCTTGCACATGTGGTCCGGCTATTCTATACATAGCTACTATACACGGCTACCATTTCTAATGTAATTTACCAAACATAAAACCTTATTTGTTGATTTTATAGGTTCCTGGAACAGGCACAAAAATCTTTCTTAATTGTAGTGATGTATTAGGATCTAATTTATAGCTAAAGTAGCACTCAGTTATCTAGATCTTGACCAAATTTCTAAAGTAGATGAAATTGCTAACTTGAAAAATTGTTAGGGCTGGTTTAAGTAAACAAGTTAAATTGTTAAGGCTGGTTGATACCGCTATTTAGTAATGTGAATTGCTTTATAATTACACGCTACACGCCTCAACAGAACTGTTAGTAGTCTGGAACTTTTGAATTTTATAATTACCATTATCTGGATTATTCTGGTTTCGTGATATGTAGTGAGTTTGATAATATGATGATCTCCAAAACAAGTTGTTAACCTGGGACATATGCCTTATCAAACGATTTCAGAATGGAAGGGTTTTACTTGTTGGTTTTGGAAATGGTTTTTTTATAATGAATTTGTACTTCTTCTATAGGTGATTAATTCAAAGTTTGGGGTTTCTGGTGGCAGGTAAAAAGACTTCTTGATGAAGGAATGGATGCAAATGTAGCTGCACTGGGCCCAAAATCGCATGGGCTTACTCCTCTCCATCTTGCTGCCAAGGGTGGTCACATAAAAGTAATGGATGAACTGCTTGAGCGTGGTGCTAATATTGATGCTCGAACCAAAGGAGCCTGTGGTGGCTGTAAGTAATCTTACACCTACTTTTTTCTTGAACTTTCTTTCTTAAAAGACACATTTTAAGATGTGGCAAAATGTGCGGGTAGGGCAGTGTGAAAATTGGTCAAACGGGTAACTTTTGGTAAAGGTACAGGTCAGTCACCCAAAAAGTATGTTCACTTTTTTAATTCTTTTCAATAAAGAATTAGCATGCTAAATATTATTTTCCAAATACGTTATCTACAGTACTATTCAATTTTCTATCAAAGGATTTAGGTGTGGTTGTAATGGATTAAGAATTCTTTGTGGGAGACTCTTGATCTGTCTGACCCGTTTCTTACGACTTCTTATTTATATTTACCCCATATGACAAGTTTGAGATAAAACATAACCCAACCGACCCTTTGATAAGTGCCTCCTCTACTCACTAGGCTGGATGTTGTTTTTACCTCCATTCCTGAGGTGGCAAAACATGCAGTTTGGATATTGGGTCAGAGGGATCATCTTCAAGTGTTAACTAATGAGGCAAAACAGTTTGGGTTGTCTAGTAATTTTCTAGTCTTGGTACATAATAAATGTAACTGCAAAAATTTATTATATCGTTAATATCCTTATAAATAAGATGGTTTAGGAATTAATATTTCTAAGCATTCGATTGCACACTGGACTATTATACCCCTTTGACCCGTTTGATCAATTTGACTTGCTTCTGGATTTGTTTAGCAATTAATGGGTTAAATTTATCATCATGATTTAATCCCTTCATCTCTAATACAGGGACTCCACTCCACACTGCTGCAAAAGAGAGAAATAGGAGGGCAATCAGATTTCTAGTTGAAAATGGGGCATTCTTGCCAGATAACATGGAGGATACCAGATTTAATCCACCAGTCCATTACTGTCCTGGTCTTGAATGGGCATATGAGGAGCTGAAGCGTGTTCAACAAGAGAGTAGCTCGTCGTCAGGAGAGAGTTCCTACAGTTCATAGAACTGAACAGCATTTACACTTGTGCTTTATTTGGATGTTTGCGAACAGAAAACATGTCTTTGTTAATGATATGCTGGAAGACTTTGTTTCGTTTTTATATTTCTTGTTTGGTATTTGTTTGGATATGAATGTTGGTGAATACGACTTTTGATCAATAAATCATGTGCTATTAATGTAATGCTTTATTGAAGTGATGAACATGGTTCTTGAACAATGTTTCAACTATTAAGGTCGTGTGGTTATTCTTCCTCACCACCTTAGCTTTGATCTTTCTGCCTGACATTAACTGTGGGCTTCATCTTGCATTGTGAACACTATGGCTAGATTAGGTCTGGGGACATCATCCTATGCAGATGCTTAGTTCTTAATTATTGCTTTTGTTCTGTAAGTTTAGAATGCATTTTGTAGTGTCCTGAGTTCTTTCTTGTCAAATGGTCAAGTTTTGCTTGATTCATCGAGTCCTTGGATAAACTTTTGAAGAGTCTCAAAGCTAGTCGATGCATGACAAAGTCAATGCTCTAATACGAGTGAGAAACGTGTGCTGCAGCCTCTACAGCATGAGTACCAAAAAAGCTGCTGTTTTCCCCTATTCTGATAGATATTTTCGGCATGATGTTTGTCCACAAGAAGAGAGGTTGCAGGTTCTCCAGGTCCGAAGGGATCCAGTGCCCAACTAGAAGGATCGAATTGTATCCGAAGAACTATTAAGGTTAAGCATTTTCTATGCGGGTCCCTTCCCTTGGTTCAAATGCTCTGAGTATGCTGGCCACTCAGGAGAATACCTAATGAAAGCATTTGAACTTATACTACCCTATCACTACGGAATCTTTATTTTTTTTTATCTTGGGTTATAACTGATGATGAAATTCGTTGCTAGATGATCCACTTTGAGTTACAAGCATCATTGAGATAAGTTGTAATTAACCAAAGCCCGTCGATCTTATAAAATATGAAAACCCGCACTCTAGAATGGAAATTGGATTGTGAGAGCATAAAAGGAGGTTTGTCTTATGATATCAATAACACTAATTAATGCATTAGTATAACTAACTTGATGTCACAAACACAATTAGATAACCCATGGTGAATTTGTATAACCATTACTTGATACATAAAACTACAAAGAAACCAATAACATATTCTAGTAAAACGATTAAATAGTGGCCGAGTTTGACAGGAACTAGAGTTACAAAAGTGAAGTTTTACAGGATCTTGATAGGGGGCACGTTGTGAGGATTCTTGTGAAAAGTGAGCCTGAGGAGTCCATCTTCTTCCATCTGAGTGTGGATGGTCTTGTACATAATATCTTTACCTAAATTAATCCTGCTGTCGATTAATTTAAAAATACGAGGGGAGGGGTACTTAGGGGAGTGCTTAGGTTCGACATCCGCCCTAACGAAGACAGCATTGAGTTTCAAATCCAACTCCGCACAAAACGAAGAGGCTTTATAATCCTTCATTCCAAAGTCTAGTATTACAGTTAGAGTCTCATCAGTCTAGATCCTCTTCTCGTTTCCAGGAATACTTAAGGACACGTCTTCAAGTTTTTCACCGTTCTTCAACCTGTATAGCGTATGAGGCATCCACTTTAATACCACTCCCATGAATATCGACACCGCGGATCCAAAAAGATCTTGCTTAGTATGTAATGACTTGAGTAGATCAACTAGTTGCTCTTTCTCTATACACGAAAGATCATAAATTGGAGCAGGAGGAGAAGATGGTGTCAAGAGATCCGAAAGAAAGCGGCATATGCGAACAAACAAATTCATCTTCAATCGATCTTGAATTCGACTCGAGTATTGGGGTTGGGTTTAAAATTGATTTTAGTAAACCAAACATATATATAGAGTTCGACTTACCTTTTTCATTATCTATACGCGTAAAAGGCATCACTTACCATTTATGCAAAACATAAAATTTACATATACGCGTACGTACAAAATCACATGCCATATTATGCAAAAGATAATTACGTTACTTTGCCTGTTGTTTACTTACGGTACACATTTTGTTGATTTGGGCCGCCAGATAGTTTCTAATTTGTTAGAGTATATTAGTATATAACTATATACATTTGATCTGATTCACTGAGACAGCTACGAACCTAAGAAGCCAGATAAAAAAGTTATCAACTGATTCAGTAACTTTAATACACTCTGAACTAAACTACTCTCTCCGTTTCAAAATTATTCACATAGTTTAATAAAAGTGAGGTCACTTTAATTTTCAACCACTTAAATAAAATATTTACATGCTAACTTCTCTAGTTTTTACTTAAAAGGGAAAGTGAACAATTATTTTGAGACATCCCGAAAATAAATATGGAATATTATTTTGAGACGAAGCAAGTACTTTATGATACAAAACAAAATGGGTGTTTAATTTAGTTTATACAGTTTGTTTAAAAAAAGAAAAAGAAAAAAAATAATTATTTTTTAATCAACAATAAAAAAAACTCATTTATAAGTTCAGTAACCTAAGTGAAGAAAATAAAAGTTTAGTAATTTAGCCGAACTTTTTTAGAAAGTTTAATACTAACATATTTATATATTAACTCTTTCCCACTACTACAAATCATGGATTGAAATCTGTGAGAATCTGTCTAAAAGAGCCATTTCTGACATATTATCCCAGACTTGATGAGTTGAAAATATTTTTTGTGGAAACTATTTTCCCGCCAAATTCACAACACATTGCTCTTTAATATAGATATAGCCATTGGTAAGTTGTCGGAAAAAAGTTCCCCTTAAAACGAAAGGAAATAGAAACAAATCAAACGGTCAATAAATGATCTCTAATTTTCGTCAAAAGTCCGTAAGAATTATTTCTGATTATATTTACTACGACGAATTTTCTGACATTTACCAACTCTTTGTCAGAACTCAAAAGAAGCTTTTTACAGCAATCTCTTCACTTTTCATAGTTGCCGCGCTTATTGTCTCTTTGGTAGTTATCACTACTCGTTGTGTGTTAATCGGATTTGGTGATAACAATCATAGCATTAACAGCTGATTCAAGTGCCTTGGTGATTCCGGTTTACTGAGTTTGGGTCCATAAAAGTGTCCAACATGAATATCAATTGTAAATAAACCATAGTTTTGACTTGTGGCTCATATTCAATTGTACGAGGCTCCAAATTACATCTAATATTGTATCTTGTCTGATTTATCAGCATGAAGACGAATTTGCTAAAGTGATTGTGCCAGATAAGGCCATAAATTCAGTTTTCAATCTGTATGTCAATGATTGCAAATTAACAAATGAATGCAAAAACTACTACAATATTCCATTAACCCGAAAATGGAACAAATTTGCATATACATACACGTGAGCGATTCATTACGGACGTGTATTTAGTAGATAACATCACATGCAAACTTCAATTAGCTACCTGTGCAATTATATAGCTAACCGTATTTGCTTCTTCTTTAGCAGCATCCACCAAAGAATCCTGCAAACAGACAACAACAGAAGCAAAATGGAAATTTTAGATCTTTGAACAGCTAGTAGAGGATGGAAATCGACCCATTTCTTATGCACGTACAGACTTGGGTTGTGATTTATATCTTACACGGATACAAATGGGCCAAATAAAAATATTAGCTAAATGGGCCAAATAAAAATGTAAGCCAAAAGTCTATTTCTGCTGCATAGAACCCCCTAAATCCTTTATTCAAAGACTTAAAATTATTGATGTGCTAATGATGTAGTATTACTCAAGGATTTAATAGTTCAAACCAAACAACCCAACCCAACCAGCACGTTTTTACGCAAAATAAAAGCGACATGTTTTAACCAAGCCCATTGCCCAGCCCGCCCATCTTGCCATTTAAGACAGAGGCATGTGTTGTGGACTTCTTACCTGTGCATCTATTAGACGATGAACTGTCTTTTTGCTTGATTCCTGGAGTTCGCCAGCTATTAAGATCTCGTCCAGTATATAATAAGCCTGGAACACGCAATTAACAAGTAGCAACAAGTTAAAAAATCTGTTAAAAATGACAGGACTACATAGAATATATAAGAAATTACTATAACAAACACTGAATTAGAAGTATCAAGATTTAATGGTTCAAAACTAAAGCACCTTAAGCAAGACTTTTCTTTCAACTATATGTTGAAATCAATTACAAAGTTAAACTGATCCTACTCTGAAAGTGAAATTTTTAAGCATATAACTTCTTAAATCCTTCTTATTCAAAGATTTAAGATTATTATTGTAAAAATGTTGCTATTCAACAGTAAAAATAAACATAAAACGATGAAAGGTATTTGACGGTCAACCCAACCCGCCCCACCCATTTTGACCCCTACCATGGCCGGATTTAAGCATGTGCAGAGTGATCAACCGCACAGGGCCCCAAATTTTTAGGGGCCTCAACCTTCAGATATGTATAAATTGATTTTTGAAGGATATAACCATTTTAACAGATGATGAATGAAGAATGTAGCTTTGGAATTGTTATAAACTAATAATTAAAACTGTAAATGAAATTTGTTTTTTGAAAAACCTTGAGTCTGTCCGTTAATGGTGGAAATCTAGAGCGGGGTCTTTGTGGGGAAGATAAACCGTAAGAAGTAAAGAGATGTGGGCATGTGGCAAAGGCCCAAAATTTGTCTTTTAGCTTTGTTTTTTAAGAAAGTTATAATTCAACCCTTCATCTATATAACATTTATAATTTCAACCTCTATTTCTGTGATGAACATGTATTGATCGTATTCCGTAGTTCTTTAATCTTTTGCGGGAGAATCTAAACCAAAACCATGTTTAGAAAAAGTGAAGGTCATAGCTCTATACTAAGATACATTTTTGAAAAATAAAAGCATGGCTAATTATAATGAGGTCCTTGGCCTAAAATATATTGTTACAAAAAACATTTGCTTCTCACAAAATTTAGTCACATGGGTACCCGTCCCGCATTGCGCAGACACCCTTCTAGTTTTGAATAATATTTGGAAACTTTTGTATGGTCGTTACTCGATACAATAACAAATGCATAATTTGCGAAGTATGATTTTAAAGGGCCCATTTTAGAATTTGGCACAGGGCCACCAAATTTCACGGGACGGCCCTGACCCCTACTAAAGAATGACATGTTTCAACCCAGTTATCTATCAGGCCCGCCCTATCTGCGCATCTTGCCATCTCTCCTAGTTAGATTTTAGAAATGTACTAAAAATATTACAATGACAAAGACCTGACTAACCTTTTTCTAATAGCAGATCCAATTAAAAGGAACAAAAAGGATTCAAGTAAATTGCTGTAAGAAGGTAGACAATCTTAAATAGCACACATACAATGTAAAAAGTTTTAATCATTTTTTATGCAACATGCAACGAGTTTCCCTGTGTTGAGTCTATCCATGTATTAAGGAGTATTGGGAGTGAGATTAACGAGAGCGAACTAGGGTACACTTAATTACGGTAGTATTGTCAACAGTTCAAATATTTATTGACAGTGATTCATGTAAGAACAGAAGAAGCAGTTATTCAGGGCTCTAAGGTTATGTTATGTATGTTCTAATGGATTGAAAGAAAAGAAATATATGAAGCTGTGGAATGTAATTCTTATTCTCCTCCGGGATGGAAAATGTAAAAAAGAACATCACCATAGTCAAACACAATCTAAAAAGAAAGGCGGACCAGCCACAAAAGCTTCACAGAACCCCTTGTTTAAAATGTGGTCAGACCAATGATCTTCATTCGATTTCAAATTATGTAATGTATGTTAAGTAATATTGTCTTAAAACTCCACAATTTTATTTAAAATATAAATTTGGAAATACAATATTTTGGTACAGGTTGGGTTGACCAGAGAAACTTTTCGTCCGAAATATTTTCTTCTCACTTAACATAATTATGAAGCTACATTTTCTAAATATCAATGAAACTTTTTGTGTGTGTTAGAAGTAACATTGAGCAACCATCTTAGAAAACCAATTCGACCCGTTTCCATTTAAGCTATCTTTTCTCTTTTTGGGTTTAAGGATTTTATCCATTAGAAATAAATCATATAACTTGTATCGACCCATCCATAAGCAAATGGATAAGAATTGCCAAATCTATTTGTAAGATAAACTTAACGAGATATATTTACTGAGGTTAGCTAAAAAAAATATACCTTATGAAATTGGTAGATCAAGTCTAGCTCACAGACCTAGCAATAGATGTTAGAAAACATGATCAACTTCTAGATATAGAAAAGAAAAAGTAATTATTGTACTCCAGCATCTATTGTTCAAATGGCTTACACTTCCAAAGTAACGATCAAGAGTCTCAACAAAATATTGAATTATTTCAAGGATCTCCAACTCGTTGTCTTCCTCATTAACACACATACAAAAGTAGAGGCTGGCATATCTGAGAAAGTGGAAGGTAACTAGTTAGAAAGGGTATGAAAGTTTTGTATGGAGGATGATAATGGAGGATGCTTGAGATATAGCAAAAGGAATAGATAGTTTAGATACCTCTTATAAACAACTTTAAGTCCCCTCCACTCAACAAAGTTGCAAAGCTTGGGGCCTCTTGTTAAAATCGTCCCACTAAGCTCTCGTATTACCTTTACATATGACAAATTTATCAATCCTATATTTTCTTTGTTTGTCACGCTAAGAGAATAATTATGATAAACGATAAACAGTTGAACATTAGACAAGACGATATTTTCTCACATATTTCGATTTTATAGATGTGACTGAAAACAGGGACTACTTTTTTCAAGTATCTTTAACATGTATTGGCTTAGACCTGTTACTAAATGATCAAGAAAGTAATCTTTATGTCCTCCCAATAACCCATAGCATGACTCACTTCTGGATAAACACACTAGGTGCAAAATAACATATCATCAATCTCGGCACAAAAATATTAGAAGCATGTCTTGCAACAGAAGTTAAGAAGACTAAAATTTTTGTAAATACTGATGATATTTTACAACCTCCCAGTAAGAACATACCTTACTTCTTTCTTTCTGGGAATACGGTGAATACCATTTTGTCAACCTAACTTTTCCTTGCCGGCTTATCAATAGAACAAAATGAATCTGCAATGAAGGAAAAATATTAGCTGAGTTGACATCATGTGGATGATAAAAACCGAAACCTATTCTTAATCATAAATTTTAGAAGGGAAAAAGATGGTAATCAAAGTTCTTTTGTTATATCTTTATTGATTAACTCGACCACCTGACTTCTTTCTAGTAGTAACAACATTATAGCAAGTCTGTTATGCGAGTATTCCAGTGCAAAAGAATATAGAACAAGTATAGGTTAAGTTAGGATGTAGTTACTAGCTAGATCCGCTCATCATCGCCTTTCAATATTATTAATGTTTCTCAGACTCACTGTCTACTACAAAGACATTAAACATCGACGACAAAATTAGACCTGATAAACCGGTCTAGACTCTAGCTTTAATGTTAATTTACTGTTGCATATGCTTGAAAGCATCACCATNCAGACGTGAATTACTGAATGACAGAATCAACTAGTCTAGCTTAAAACTAAAAAGCCTTAATAAAGAAGATATTCTACATTAATACGGTTTAAAGATGCTAGAAAACACATCCATACAAGTTATCCTGGCATCTAAAACTCTTCTTACACAGAAACTGTTAACCAGAAGCAATGATACTAAATTAATTTACTGATGTGGAGGACAATTACTTCCCTTAACGCTCACCATTCTGGTCAAGATTCAAGAACACTTCCCAAATATGAATACAAGACCCTTATACAAATTACTGAACAAAAAAGTCAGAAAAATGAAGGTGTCTCTAGACGGTAAAATGTGTATGGAAGCCTCCTTTATATACAGAACACACCTTAAAAGTAGTGTTGCTAGGTTCATAGTTTGTCAATGCGACAAGTTTATCAGAAAGATCTAAAACACCAAAGGGATACAACTCTGTCTAGTTCAGTAAGAGTATCCAAAGCAGAAAAGAGTTGTTACATTAACAAGTCCTGAATGTGTCCACTGTCTTATTAAAATAAATTACCCATTAGCACATAGAACAGCGATATATTTTTTAAAACTTTTAGACCATGATGTTTTATATATTAAAGAACCCAACAAACAAGTTCACTACTAATTTCCAGCAATAGAAAGGCTAGATAAGAAACCTAGCAAATTAAAGCGAAGATCACCAATACAGAGAAATTGATACTTTTGTATCTAGTGCTGTTTATCGTTTTGTGGCATATCACAAACGATTTAGTGGTCGTTCAAGCGTTTTGTTTGAGGTTAATGTGGTACTTCAGCCACATTCCATTTAACCTTCTGTGAACCCTTTACCCAAAAAACGAACCGAATCTATTAGAATTACCAAAACACCCACGAATTAAGTCCCGCTGTATACTATTTTCACGATTTAACAACCCTTTCAAGATTCCTAAAATTTTACAAGCAGGTAAAATCTCGAAAATGCTTAACATATCTCAATAAAGTAAGTAGAATCTAGAAATATATTGAAAATCAAGGATTCCGCAAAAAGTATGTTCCCAGGAAAAAAGGTTTATGAATTTGTCTATATTGGTGTATCTCCCTTTCTTTGTAAACAGTAGTAAACTATTTTATTTTCAGCACAAAATACCCACATTGCAAAAAGAAATATTATCAAAAAGATAATGCAATGAACAGACTTTATCTCTTACCATTTCTAAGAACAATTTAACACAAACTTCAATTCTGATGATCAGATCCAACCACACCTACTGAAATATAAAAATAAAAGCACCAGTTATACATCAATCAAATTACAAAGATAAGATAAAATTGATATTTGGTATTGATATGGTCTGTTCGTTAACCCACCTTTGTTTGCAATCAATTTATTATTTTACTGTCAAGGAGAAGACGAAATTTATTAAAATTTTCCTTCTTTCTTTTTTCTAGTAGAAAGAATATTAATTTCTGACAAGTTTTTATATATGTTTGGGTTTACTTGCATGTTTGGTCCTTTCACATTTTTTTCGACTTAGATAGCACCAATTCGGAAACCCATAACACCCACGGTCTCTTGACCAAACCAGTGGCGGCGGATCCAGGATTTCAAACTGTGTGTGGCACAAATCTCGGCTCGCTTCACTTCGCAAATAGTTCTTAATTTTAGCAGGTCCATTAATTAAGATAACAATAACACCAGTTCTTTGTGGTTTTTGTTTCCGAATCCAAGTAGTTGAAACAAAGTATAGGACTTAAATCTTAGAAAAAAAATTAAGACACCTTTATAGTTACAAGGTATACTTGCTTTATTAAATATATAATCTAAGGTGTTAATCTTTTATTAAGAGATTACGAGTCTCAGTCTGACTTGTCAATTTGAATCCGTGGTTCAAAAGTCTGAAAATATTTATACCTTTTAGTTTCTTTTGATGGTCAGAAGTCAGAACAAAACAAATGCATCTAACAATAATTGCTTCTTATTTCTTAACATGTCTTAGTGACATAAAAAGCAAACACATTTTTTGGATCTAATATCGACTGTTGGGCGTCAAAAAATGAGCTTCTTTTTAAGATTATTTCTTTATAAAAAGCAAAATCACATAAATACATATACCGGAAAACTACATAAAAAAAAGGACACATAAAGCACTCCATACACATAGCCCCTAGTCCCCTACGTATACACATTGAAAGATACCAAAAAAAGTCAAACTAAGAAGATAAATAGGACAAAACATTAATAAGCATCACTATTCATCATCTTTAACATCCACCATCTTCCTTTTATTTCTTATAAACATAGTTAAAACACATCTTTCTCTCTATATGGGTGTAGCACTTTCAATAAACCAAAAAAAAATCACTAAAAAATTAAACTTCGTCATCAACAACCGTGTGTGGCACGTGCCACAGGTGGCCAAAGCATAGCTCCGCCCCTGGACCAAACTGCTCCCACATATCTTTAGATGTCAATGTGGCAAAACGGGCGGGCACGGGCCACGGTTCAAACGGGCTATGAGACTAAACGGGCATGGGCTAAACGTGCACGGGCCAAACGGGCACATGTTATACGAATCGCTTTAGAAAAGGCCTAAATCGACATGACACCTCATTTGTGTTTAAAAACTTTAATATATTCTATCTATAAGTTTTTCTTTAAAAACAATTGTAATGTACTCCAGTTAAAAGAAAATATATGTCTGTTTGCTGCAATTTAACTTTTAAATGGGCAATATATGCCCATTTCAAAAAAAGAAAGAAGGCTAAATGTGCCCAAATATTTTACAAATTTGTTCAAAGAGTAAATTGCAAAGACCGTCCCTAAAGTTTGGCCCGTTTGCATGTTTCGTCCCACACATTTCGAAATTGCAAGGATCGTCCCTAAAGTTAACCTTTGGGACATATATCGTCCTTTTGGGGCATATATCGTCCCAAATTCTTCGAAATGTTAGAGACAAAACATGCAAACAGGCCAAACTTTAGGGACGATCTTTGCAGTTTCGAAATATGTGGGACGAAACATGCAAATTGGCCAAACTTTAAGG